>JACXGK010010291.1:0-18221 GCA_016801125.1 Novumbra hubbsi | reverse complement strand
ACACCACCACTGGGACACCACCACTGGGACACCACCACTGGGACACCACCACTGGCCAGGAAGCACCACCCTGCCCAGGACATACATCAAATGAATATATTAACATTGGGTTTTAAATAGAGTTAGAAAATATTCATAGACCCCTGTCAGCGTGGAGTGGGGAACCTGTCAGCATGTAGTAGAACCTTCATCTCCGGTATTTATCACCTGCAATGCTGAAGCACTTAAAGGGTACCAACACAAATAAATCCTGCTCTTTCTAGGTTTAGCAGAGCATATAAACCCAGTGCACTGTACAGACACATACAGTCTCCAGTCTACAATCCCACCGCCCTGCTCCAATCTCCACCGCTACATTCACATTCAAGTTTAATTTATTTGAATTCCTGTCTGACAGCTTTGTCCATCTCTGTGCATATCAAGTTGGTATGTAAAGGATATTCTATTACTATTCCAATAAGTAGTTGACAAGAATGTTTGCGTTAATGCCTGTGGTGGGAAAACAATCATGTATTGATGTGCCGGTCTGAAGTGGTCAGGTTTGTCTTTATTGCCAGAACGTTTGTAGGTACAACTGTTGTTTGTCCTAACGGAGAACATGACGTCCTAACGTAACTCCTCCGTTACATTCAGCTTAGACATGCTCATGTGTGAATTTCAGAAAGAGTCCAGTCTTATATACTTCCAAAACCCTTACGTCATCCCATGTCAGTATCTCCACACAAAACAGAAGAGTGTGATGGTATCTGGTCCGTCTTCATGGAAGCATGTTGGTCTGTGTCAAAGTCAATGTGTGTAATTGTCACTCTCTCTCAAAGAGCTCTGTGTCCTTGAGTTATTGAAGAATGGAGCAGTGCCCCATCCCCATCAGAAAGACTGAACCAAGGAGAGAGACAGACAGAAGAGAGAATTATACCATGGCCACAATTATCAACTGGCCCAGAGCCACGCTTGGCCCTGCCCACGGAGGAGGTGTGGGCGTTCTGATTGGACATGGGGGGATTCAGGCTTGTAACGGCTTCTCCTCTGGCTGATCTGTTGGACAGATCCCAAAGCTGAGAAAGAGGGGACAGACAGTCTGGACACTGGCTGGGAAGGGATGTTGGAATGTAAAGTTCCTCTTTACACGCCACTTGGGTTAAATCAGTGGAGGTTGGAGGAGGTTTCATTTAGCTGTATTCTACATGTGTAAAATAGTAGGGGTGTTAAACTAAACCCATACCAGCTCTTGGGTTGCACACAAAATGCTAAACAGGTCTATTCCTGATTTATCATACTGCTTCTGGCCACGACTGCTGTATAGAGAATAAAGAGGAGCCTCTGGAAATAAACTGTAGAGTGCAAAGAATAGAAATGAACTTATGGTAATAAACTGTACCGTATAAAGTATAGAAATGAACCTCTGCAAATAAACGGTACAGAATAAAGAACAGAAATTAACCTCCGCAAACAACTGTATAGAATAAAGAACCAAAATTAACCTCTGCAAATATACTGTACAGTGTAAAGAACTGAAAAAACCTCTGGAAATTAACTGTACAGTACAGAGAACAGAGATGAGCCACTGGACAAACACGAACTCCATTGAATGGTTCTCTATGAGCACATTTTCCCTCATCGGCATTTCAAAGGTTACCTTGAGTAACGTGAGATCACGCATATTTTAACAGATCACACTAGAGGACTTCTCAGCATTTTGCATCATGGAATCAGCTAGGATTAACTTGATAAACTGGGGCCAGTCACACACACTGGAGGTTAACAACCAACGAGTCATATGACGAAGGTTCCACAGACTAAGCTCGTGACTCTGGATCATAATGGCTACCATATATAGGCAATGAGCTACAAGTCAGTGTTAGTGCATACTTAGATCTGGATGTCTTCAATTTCATCAATGGTTTCAATAACAATCTGGAGACTTTATTAAGTTTGCAAGTTGTCAACAATCTAAGCCGACAACCGATTGGCCCATATTTGAGCGTCTGTTTTAGTTCTAAACAACCAAGCAGTGTATAAATGGCTCTTCTGATGGGAGCCCTTGTACGAGTCAGAGTGAGTGTTGAGTAAGACAGTGGAGAGAACCGTGGCCCCACCCCTTTATCCAGCTGAAACCCAAGCCATCCATTAGTGCTGTGGCCCCTTCTCTTATTGATCGATTGGCTGCTCAGATAAACATCCAGGCCAGACTATCCATCACTCAGGCTGGGAGGATGCACGTGAGGCTGGGCAGGGGGATGCTGTGTCAAGGCTTCAGAAGCAGACACCTGCATCGCGGGAGAGATAATGCTGATGATAATGCAGATTAAAATGCTGGGGTAGGTTCAGCGTGGGCTGGGCAAGGTGGAGACCGGAGAGTTCCTATCCTTCGGTTTCCTGACCACGAGACCCGACCAAGAGGATTTCCTTGACCATCTGACCTAACCAAAATAAATTGCTTATTGCCTAAGCAGCTAATAAGAGCCCAGAGATTTTCAGGAAGTAGTCCTGTTATTAATTGTCAGCATTGTGTGTACAGCAACACAATGCACCCAATAAAAACAATCAATGAAATAACACCAGCACCAATAGTGCATTTGTGCTGTGCGGTTGTCTCACATAACTATAATGAACACACCAACCGTCCACTGCTCTGGATAAAAAGTGTCTACAACGCCATGCCAGTCATTCCCAGTGTGCGGTCTGCTCCCTCCTCATTCAGGCCAGGTTCAAAACAAGGTGGGAATGAGTGACACTGGTACCTACTGCAGTGGCAGTAAACATTTCATCACGGTCCGACAGTTGAGAGAATAATGCTGAAGTCAACATAAAAAGACAAACGGCAGGGAGACCATTAGTTTGGCATCCTGCTTGAATCCTCCCTACTGAGCAGTGGGACAGCCAGCATCATTTCCCCACGCTACCTACCGCAGAGCAGACCTACCTACACCACACACGCAGCGTCTCCTCCAGGCCGGAGGAGATGAACTAACGATGGAGGGAGGAGTGGAGCTGGTCAGGTAAGGAGGTGAAAACATGTGACCCACGGGGCTACTCGCGTGCCGCCGGCCACGCATGGAGGCAGTGAGTAACGGTGTTAGTGATTTACGGAGAGGCCCCGTCCGTCTGCTGAAGGAAAGTGGAGACAAGACAGCGAGACGCCTTTTATAGAGGCCAATAACAGGTGCATGTTCCCATCTTCCATTTATACAGTTGCAATCGGGCACTTTCATTGGGCATGTAAGGTCAAGCGTTGGGCAGACACATTAGCCTGGAATGAATCCATTCCCACCTGGCAAATGGTCAATTCTTGCAGTAGCCATAAAGATAATGTAATCGAATGGCTATAAATTGCACTGACAATACATTAATTGAATTGCACACTTAAGTCTATGCAAGGATCTCTCTCCCTGGTTCTGTAAAACGACAGGCATATCATTTTGCTATTGTGCAGTAGAGAACGTGGTGCCACGGAGCTCGTTAGCAGCGACACATAAATCAATGGGGGAATGAGGAGCATTAGGCTAACGAAGACCAGCGCAACTCTTTGCTCTTTGTGATGACAACACACTTCCCCCTCGTCTCGGTTCCAAAGACACAAACACCTCAGAGATGTTATCGTATGATTGCTTACAGGACACATAGCGGTAAACGGCGTGGAAAGAAGCCCACGGGCTTAAAATGATGGAATCCATATCCCCGGGCGCCGCCGTTAAAATGCAGCGTGGGGTGAAGGGGGACTGGAGCGCACGGGAAGACGCGCACAACCCCAGGGAGGGAGGTAAGAAGGGGAGGGGGGGGGCGGTGAGAGAGAGGACAGGGAGAAAAGGGCACAGAGGACATTCCAGCACGAGTAGACGTGTCTCGTGAAGAGACCAACTAATTACACCGTAAAAGCCGCAGCAAAATGAATAAGAGCTTAAAAGAAGACAAGACACCCAGAGCCTTTGAGCAACACGAGGCCAAGTGAGGTTGATACCAGAACGCGTGCTGCTGATGACGGACACGAGCACTGTGGCAGCACCACCCTATCAGCTGCACGTCTGACCGGCTCCCACAGCCCCTCCTCCATGTCTTCAACGCACACTGCTTCTAAGTATGGAGTTTAACCAGACCCGAGCCCCACCATAAGCAGGTGGCGCTATTTAAAAAAGGATGGGGAAAGGGGGAGGGAAAGAAGGGGGAGTGAAATAAAAGCGGGGGAGTCTCTGACGAGATGGGGGGGGGGGGGGGGGGGGGGGGGGGGGGGGGGGGGGGGGGGGGGGGGGGGGGGGGGGGGGGGGGGGGGGGGGGGGGGGGGGGGGCGGACGAGGAGTGTACGAGGGGATCCATGGGAGGGAGACCACTTGATTTGGCGCTACTAAAAATAGAGCAGCAAATGGCCAGAGCAGCAGGCAGTGTTGGACTCGCCGGTCCTTCTGGCCAAGGACGCTGCTCGCCTCACAGGACGGATGAGAGGTGGTGCAATCCGGAGGCTTCCCGGGGCCTTTAGCCAACAGCTGCTGAGAGGGGTTATAAGGGGGAAGAGAGGGAACGCGGCGGGGGGAGAGAGAGAGAGATGGTGTGTGGGTCTATTTGTTGCACTGCTTGACTAAATATGGTCAGGGAGGTGGTGGTTGAGAGACACCGGAGCCGCCCGGCAACACGGGACGGATTCTGAACGCGTGTTTTAAATGCTTGGCCGGCCATTGGTGGGACCGTGAGGAGACCACACCCCTCTTACCCAAGTCACTGTATTTCTATAGGAGGCCCCATTATATAGGCTCTTATATGCTTATGTGTGAATATGCCATTTAAGCAAGAGTTCACTTCCCCTTCTGCGACCAAGCACAACTTCTAGAACACGACCTTCTCCCCCTGAAGAGGCGACCTTGGCTTGGTTGGTCCTTCTACTGTTAGGACTTCAACCTGGAACGGCCTTTTAATAGACCTTGGCTTGGTTGGTTTGGTTGTTCCTTCTACTGTTAGGACTTCAACCTGGAACGGCCTTTTAATAGACCTTGGCTTGGTTGGTTTGGTTGTTCCTTCTACTGTTAGGACTTCAACCTGGAACGGCCTTTTAATAGACCTTGGCTTGGTTGGTTTGGTTGGTCCTTCTACTGTTAGGACTTCCACCGGGAACGGCCTTTTAATAGCCACCAGGCCCTCCTCGGTAAATGAAGACAAGCATCCCTGAGCCTCCCTGGAGCTAACTAGAACTCATGCAAATTGTGGTCCAAACCGGTTTCTTTTGAGCAAGTTAAACAATCTTCTCCCAGCAATTTGACTCAAAGCTGCATTGTAAGAGAGTTCG
This sequence comes from Novumbra hubbsi, assembly GCA_016801125.1. NCBI lineage: Eukaryota > Metazoa > Chordata > Actinopteri > Esociformes > Umbridae > Novumbra > Novumbra hubbsi. The sequence goes on along the minus strand of JACXGK010010291.1, from coordinate 12,949 downwards.
ACTACTATAATGTGAACGTAAACACTTCTTCCACTTTGACCAACATGCCAATCAGCATAAATATGTAAATGGTGGATCTCCATAGCAATGCATTAGTCAGCGATGTTTAGCCAAATTAAATTCAGTCAAGATATTGTATAGGTAAAAAAAAAAAAAAATCCCCTGAGCAGGTGTGCCAATAATAATGATATAATTCAAACGCCAATATGAATGGTTTTACGGCATCCATAACCACACATAATAGCGCTGTCCCAAGCTATTCGAAATGGAAATATCACTCCCAGCGTAGCCCATTCCAGTCTCCCACCCTACAACCATCAAACAAGATGGCCAGTGATGCCTCCCAAAACTCTGATATCCCCTGATTAATATTTGTATATAAAAATGTTTTGCCACATTGCCTAGTCCTGGACTCAAAGTAACATAACAAAAACATTGTGGGTTTGTGAGATATATACATGGACGTAACAAGATTTCTTTGGCTAGTCCAAAATAAGGCACATTTTCTCAGGGGTTTCGGATAAGGGAGACAACGACCAGGGATAGGCATTAGCTGTTAAGTAATACGGCAAGGTTAAGTATAGGTACATAAGTGAGGACACTCGAATTAAGGTTAGGGCATGGTTAATGTTAGGGAAAACAGATTTCTAGGTCAGTGTTAAGTCTCGGGTCCCCATAGGGATAGAAAAACAAACGTGTGTGACGTGTCGGAGGGTGTGTGAGAGAGAGCCGTCTCTGTGTGCTCGCCTTACCCCTCCTCCCACTGACTCTAGCGCTCCCCCACTCACCCCCCCCCTCCCCCATCCAGAGAGCTGATTCAGCGAGTCAGGCAGGCATCCAGCCCCGATGGCTGCAGCAGCTGGAGCACCACGGTTCTCCTCACCGAGGAGGACGGGAGGAGGAGGGCGAAGAGGGGAGAGGGAGGAGAGGAGGAACAGCCCCAGATCTGATCTGGCAGGTGATATATGCTTCCCCTTTTTCGTTCGGACGGGGAGTTTATCGTTGATGGGCCCTGACGTCTGTCCCCTGCTCCGCTGCCCCTCTCCTCCCTCACCGCGGAGGGACGCAGTCCTTTAATAGGCGCGTGGCTTGGCTGTGAGTAGCGTTGTCAGTCGAAAAGGGGGAGTGGAATTTACTGTTCTGCAGCAGCAGCAGTCAGCAGTACACAGCACCAGCCGGCCAGAAGGGAACTTAACCGACCCACACCCAAGGGCTTGCCTCTCGCTGCTGGGGTCCATTACTGACTGCCCAGGAAGACCCGCGGGCGGAAAAGGAAGAAGGGAACACCGGCCGGAAAAGGAGTGCAGAAAGAAAAAGAAAAATGGAAGGGAAGACGCAGGTGAAGGTGGAGTGAACGACGGGGGAAAGTTGTGCGGTTCGTTTCTTCAAGAACATGGTTCATTTTTACGGTCTCCCTCTCTTTTACTTCTCCTCTTTCCCCATCCCGGTCTCCCCCTCCCCCCCCCCTCCTCCCTCCTGCATCCCCCCGGCTGTGCTGTGGCCGGACACGCTGCAGCAGCAGAGCTCCTTCCCTCTGCCTGGCTCATTAGGCGACACGGTTGCAGCCCCGCCACTTTCTAATGACAGACCCGTTGAATGAAACCTGGCTGAGACGAGCCAAGCACTACAATGCTCGACCTCTTTTTCACACTTTGTCCTCTACCTGACTGGGAACTCGTCCATTTTTGTTTTTTGCAGCCACCTGCTTAAGGAGATACAGTGTTTGTTGGCAGGAGGACACTCTCCCAGCCCAGCCTCTTTTTTCCGAGAAGAAGGGATCATCATGGTTGTTCTCTCTTTAATGGCCGGGGTAGGTTTGGATGGCACATGCCCGAAGCATGGCGTCTGGCTGGACGGACGGGAGGAGTGTGGAGGATGTGGTCCGGGTGGGGGATGATGTCCAGGGGTCAGCAGGAGGAGTGGGGTCTGTCGTGGTGGCGAACCGGCGGGACGTGAGTTTTTAAACGGAAACAAGGGAGGCTGAGAGCGAGAGGATGATGGCACACAGCAGCGAATTACCAGAGGGGGATGAGGGAGATGTCAGGGGGATGAGGGGAGTTACGGCTGACAGGGTGGATGCGTGTCACTGGTGTTTGTAACCCAGTTCCTCCCTCTTCTGTCTGGGACTGCTGGCTAGGGGAGGCAGGGCACCACAGCGCACGGGATGGGGACCGTAGTAAAACAAACAACTAATTGAACGGTTTAAGTACATTTTTTAGATGTTTACCGCTTTTTTTTAATATAATGTATTTTGTGCCATTACAAAAAAAAAAAATCCTACCAAAACGATCGAACTTCCCCAGGGCCTTGAATGACTTATTTAGTTTTACGATATTTAGCAATTGTGTTTGCATTAGCCTCCTACACCAACACTGCTGCAGTGTTAGAGAATGTCGTAGGGCCTGACCGTCAACCACAGGGCCCTTTCCTGTCCCGTTACACCGGTCAGTTGCTAGCTGGTCCTCCAGATGGAATTCCTGTTCCTCCCTCTCCGCTCATTTTGTCAGGCGGCTGTGACAATTCCTAAACGGGACGTCACACCTCTAACCCAGTAGAGCTGTCTCATCAACCCACATATCCACCAGCCATCCCCCCATATCTGTATGCAGAGGACCACTGGACCGTTCCAATACTGTCCAGACACCTCTTCATTCATTACTATTTCCAGAGCACGCAAATAAGCCTCACTATATATGGCATTAACACATTTACACAGTCGTCATCCACAGGCACTGAGGCTTTCTGTGAAGGAATGTCCCCTACCCAGACATGTGGCTGGTCCTGATAGCAGCCAGGCACGGGGGGTGGGGGGTTTAGAGAGGACGACCCGCCATCAAACACGGTAGACTTGTGGAATGTGTTGTGCTGGGGTAAAGATTCATTAGAGACTCAATGAAAATGTTACACTGCCACGTAAAAGGGTATTGATCAATCGCCTCCGGTCCCTCCTCCCCCAACAGAACAGCTGCTGTCACTGTAAACACGGGACAGACAGGTGAGGAGAAAGCGTGAGACCCCCCCCCCAAAGAACAGAGAGAAAGGGTAGGAGAAAAAAACTGTGCGGGGGGTGGGGAGTGTGTGTGCGGGGGTTATCGCCACACATGGCAAATCCACATCCAAGTGCTGAGTGGGCTGACCACCAGTATTAGCGATAGCATGTGACCTGAGGCTGGCCGGTGTACGAGCCCACAGCCCAAATACAGCTAACAATGGCTTCCTGTCCCACCTCCGTGGAGCCCCTGGCTTCCAGCAGCAGCATTAGGCGGCGGGCATTAAGGACTTGGCTGGACGTCGATGGAGGAACGTGGGCCAATGGTGACCACACAGACATGCGGGTGGGAGTGAAGTGTCTAATCGGTTAGGGATATGGGAAGGGGAGGATCAAGAAGGTGTAAATGTGAATCGTGTAGTCGACGTAGCTTGAAAGAGCACCCCTATTTCCAAGACTGTGTTCTCAAACCTCATGAAACAAGGTGCAGGGGCCACTGACTGTACCAAGGACGCTAAACCAACACCTTCAACTACTACACATTTTTTTTACCCACCCCTTTACTCCTCTCTATACAGTCCATTTTTCCCCCTTTTTCTGCAAGGAGACAAGGACAGCCTTCCGTTGCTGTAGAGAAAGAGAGAGAGCACGAGAGATAGAGCGAGAAAGAGAGAACCCCTCCCTGTTCCAAATGGTTCGTCCCAGTTCTTTGGAGGACAGATGGGGTCACTGGGACCTTCGCCACCGCCTGGTCAGGACCACCTGGGATGTTTAGGGGGGGACTGCTTTAACTTTACTGGGTGGCACAAGGAGAGAAACTGAAACCTTGCTCAAAGTCACCTTTACAGTGGAAACACCCACTGCAATCTTAGGAGGCAAAAACGGTGAGGATATACATGTACATTCTCTGTGCTGCTCCTACTAACAGCTCCGTGCAACCTGGCGATTCTCACTGGGATGGCCCGCTTGGTGTACATACTTCTTTATGTACCCATATGAACATATGACAGCTATGGAATGTAAAGAAGTATGTATCCTTGGTGAGGTGCTGGTCCTCTACTGGCGTCAGGACTGTTTCCATTTGAATGATTCTAGTCTCTGTGTAAAGTGATGATTGTAAGCGCAACATGACTGTGTTGGGGTGTAAATGTGAATAGCGAAAGAGAGAGAACAGGGTGAATGAGAGTGGTTTTGGAGCTAATACATTACCAATACTGTCAATTCAGTTTAATCTGAATACATATACGAGAGGTTAAATGAAGTGTGCCTGGCTTGTATAAGTGTGTTACAAAATGAGTTGGTTTTGTCAGTTAGGAACGGGTTCTACTTAGTAGGAATACATCTTTAGTACGAGTAAGAAATTATCTTGTTCTACTTGGAAGAAGTTTGTTGCGTCACACAAAATGGAGGAATAATCCTTCTGTGACAATGTCTTAGGAACAGGCCCCCCTTTCATTATTAGTGGGTTTACCTGCATTGGGGCCTTTTGAATCACAGCCAGCTGCACTTAGTCAAACACAAATGGAGCACAGAGACGGAAAGAGAGAGTGAGTCAGAAAGAAAGGAATAAAGTTATGCCAGAGAGAGCCAGGGTCCAGCTTTAATACCACCATCTTTCCAAAATAAGGTGAATTGGGGCCAACTGCTGCCCTCTTCTGTTTTCTGTAAGTGGCGAGGGGATGGAAGTGTAGCAGAGGATAGCTGCTGAGGAGGCAGACCAGAGTCCAGCCGGCAGGCCTATGATGCGGCTTTCAAAGCAGCTGGCCCTGTAGCATGTGTCTGGCCCTGCCCGGCCCTGTAGCATGTGGCTGGCCCTGCCCGCCCCTATAGCATGTGGCTGGCCCTGCCCGGCCCTGTAGCATGTGTCTGGCCCTGCCCGCCCCTATAGCATGTGGCTGGCCCTGCCCGGCCCTGTAGCATGTGTCTGGCCCTGCCCCGGCCCTGTAGCATGTGGCTGCCCCGGCCCTGTAGCATGTGGCTGCCCCGGCCCTGTAGCATGTGTCTGGCCCTGCCCCGGCCCTGTAGCATGTGGCTGCCCCGGCCCTGTAGCATGTGTCTGGCCCTGCCCCGGCCCTGTAGCATGTGGCTGCCCCGGCCCTGTAGCATGTGGCTGGCATGTTGTTGGCCCTACTGTGCCCTGTCCAGTGAGAGCACTAGACCCAACCCTCCAGGGCTGCCATAGGCATAAGCACCATAAGCAGCCCCTGAGGGCCCCCAACAGCTACTGAGCACCGGACCACTAGGGGAGAAGGGCACCCACATCAAATGTTGCTTAGGGCCCCCAAAAGGCTGGGGCCAGCACTGCATCTATCCCTCCCTCACTCCAAACCCTTCTGCCCCCTTCCCTGATTCCTGGCCTCATTGTTCACTTTGCTATGCTTGCCAAATGCTTTGCTGTGCAGCACAGCAGCTAGCAGTTGGGCTTAGGATCGTCACAAAGTCACAATGCCGGATCAGGCCCCGGCTTCAGACCTGTCAGCTGATTCCAATTGTATCACTGCTTCAAACAAACGCAGGCCCATAGGAGGGGGTGCTGCAAAAGGTGAAACAACACTAAGAAAGCACTTCCATTGATTTTTTTTTCCTGCAGTGGATAACAAAGGCTTGTGAAAGTTGTAGTGAGTTGAACTGAGTGCTGTGCTTACTGCAGCTCAAACCAGACCATGTTAGTGTAAAGCACAGCAGTGGAGCCCTGGAAAAGACTAGCACTTCCCCAGGGACTCCTCTGTGCTATGGGACTGTTATAATGACACACCATTGTGGCTTAATTAATATGCTGAGGGTAGTGCCGTGTGAAGACCAATTCCACTTGCCATCCATGAGAAAAGCAGAAACTAGGTAGAGCAGAGGCACGACTTCTAATGCGGTCTTCGATAATCTGAACCAGTGTCATCCTATTGACACTGAGACAAGCCTGGGAAAATTGTAAGACCAGAATGAGAGAGGTTAAATTTGTACCCTACATGTCTTCTCTTAATACATTCCATTTTTTTTTTAACTCTGTGCAGTCATAGTTGATTCATGAAGATAAAACCGGTGATAGATGTATTTAGAAACTCTGTGCAGCGAAACTAAAATGCAAGTGGACTTGAAGAATGAGACAGACCCGCTTTGCTTTGCAATGAACACTAGGGTAGCATGGAATGTAGCTGGTCCTTAGTACAGCTAAACAATAGCGGCTTGACCGAGGGTTTTGAGAGTATGGATATTAAACACATGTGACTTTAACAATAGTTGGGTAAACAGGTCGCTGAATGTCATTCTCTAGACAGCACATTTGTCTTGCACCCCTGTTCCCCAGCGGACTCGGCGTCTCCTATTACATTCAGTCCATAACTGTGGGCAGGGTTTCTGTCAATGACCATCTCCATGTGTCAATCCATCTAGCAGTCTTGCCCTGTAAACGGACTAGAGCAGCTAGTCTACAGTGCACAGGGCCTCTCCCTCCCTCTCCGAGCCTCCGCAGCCTGTCTGACACCAAACAGCAGATGCTGACATTATCAAATGCTCAGTGTCTGCCTGTCACACACCACCCCCCCCCTGGCTTTTGCCCCGATATGGACCGGGAACTAGATGGTTCCATCCATATGTGCTCTCTCATATCTCGCCCTGTCAAACCCTCGGCTGGGCTGCTCTTTGAGACAGGGACTCTTATGTGCACTCATAGAATAACCTAAGTGGAATATTGTATATACCAAGCAGGTTGTAACCACTAAACCACATTTTGAATTCCAACAATTCAAGAAGCATGAGAAAGCTCATTATTCTGTTTCCATTCAGCGTGAACTAATATTTAGAGCAGGGGAGGGCAAACTTTTTGGCTCGGGGGCCACATCAGGATTATGAAATTAAATGGAGGGCCACATTTGTTTTTGTAATTTGCTAATAATAAATGATTTGCAGGCCAGAAATGGGCAAAAGTTAAAACATACAGTACATATGTACAGTAGATCCCTTATAATGTGTAAATAGTTTAAATTCTGACTCAGATGTATAAGAATGGGCTGGTGAGTTGTTTTTTAATTCCCCTCAAAAACATTTTATTGCCTTCCGCGGGCCGGATGGAACTGCCTCGCGGGCCGAATTTGGCCCTCGGGCCATAGTTTGCCCACCCCTGATTTAGAGCAACTTACATCAGAAAGAGAGCAGATGTTGTCATAATAGCCCCTATGGGAATCGAACCCACAACAAACTGATAACAACAGGGCCTCGTTATTCAGACTTATTTGTATGTTGTAAAACCAAGGTACAGTTGCTAAATGGCTCCTGTAAAATTTGATTTGAGTGCATCGGCAAAGATTATTATGATAATTTTCGGAAGAAAAGTTGGAGCGACACCAAAGAACTGCCAAGAAGCATGAAGAAATGTCTTGGGGGCCAGAGGCCACCAGAGGGATGGGGATCGTTACGCCCAATACACACAACAATGAAAGGGAGGAGAAGAGGGCAGAGCTTAGGAAGGAGAAGAGGGCAGAGCCTAGGGTGGAGAAGAGGGCAGAGCCTAGGGAGGAGAAGAGGGCAGGGCTTAGGGAGGAGAAGAGGGCAGAGCCTAGGGAGGAGAAGAGGGCAGAGCTTAGGAAGGAGGGCAGATCCCTGCACAAGCAGGTGGGATCCTATAGGTGAGTATGTGAGTGAGTATGTGAGTGAGTATGTGTGTGAGTATGTGTGTGAGTATGTGTGTGAGTATGTGAGTGACTATGTGAGTGAGTATGTGTGTGAGTATGTGTGTGAGTATGTGTGTGAGTATGTGTGTGAGTATGTGAGTGAGTCTGTGAGTGAGTCTGTGAGTGAGTCTGTGAGTGAGTATGTGTGTGAGTATGTGTGTGAGTATGTGAGTGAGTATGTGAGTGAGTATGTGAGTGAGTATGTGAGTGAGTATGTGTGTGAGTATGTGAGTGAGTATGTGAGTGAGTATGTGAGTGAGTATGTGTGTGAGTATGTGTGTGAGTATGTGTGTGAGTGAGTCTGTGAGTGACCATGTGAGTGAGTATGTGAGTGAGTATGTGAGTGAGTATGTGTGTGTGTGAGTATGTGAATGCACACATTTTCACTGCCTATTCTGTACTTGCAGTAACTGAAGGGTGCCCTTGGCCTCCTTGAGCAATATTTGTAAATAAAACGTCAAGTCTACAAAACTGTCCATTTCATTCTTAAAACATTCTACTTTTAAGACCCCAAAGTGTTTTAAGAGACATTGAATCAATGGGAAAATGCTCTCAGTGTCTGCCAGTCCTACTAACTCTGTACTCGGACCCTGCCGACTGGGCTTCCTCTCCTTACCTTATATGGTGGGGAGTGGAAATTCCACCCGGATGCTTTAGATTTAAACATCTGGAAAACCATCTTGGCCCTTGATTGATCTGTGATATGGTTGTGGTGTGGAAACAACAGAGAGATAGAGGGAGGGAGGGAGAGAGGTAGAGAGGGAAGGGAGGGAACACACAGTCTAGCGGTCCTTCTTGGGTCTTGATGTAATTAGCCCACTGGCTGGAGGTGTGTTGGCCTGCCTCAGTGTGTAACTGTCCGGGAAGCTGCTCCTGCAGTAGCAGGACACTACTCCCACTTCCCTGCAAGGGACTGGTCCGGTCTGTATTGTATGTGTATGTTTCCAGTGTGTTCTGTCAGGCTTGTATCCACTCCACTCCCTAACCATGTGAACCCACAATGCTTTGCTAAAGCTGGTAAAAAGGAACCAAATCACCTCTTGAATGGATTTGGTCCCCTTCAACCAGCTGTAGCTATGCTTTAATGACTACATATCGTCCAACTGGAGCAACCCTCTCTTCTCCAATGTTCTCATTGACTGGATGATATTAGATTCAACAATTCGCTGTGGTCTAACGCCTTGATGACAAATGGTTCTCATCAACTCTCCTCATCGTCTGTAAGTGGTCACTGATTAATGGTCAAATCATGTTTTAATGCTACATGTGTCTAACTTTCTTCCAAAAAACAATAAAAAATACCCAACACAGATTCAACAAACTGGTGTAGCGTTACTTACTTTCAGACTCAACATTTGGCTGCCTTAGAATACATGCACAAGGTAGATATTCCAGACACTCAAATGTTTTAAAAATAGCAGGTACGGATGCACTGCACTTCAGACACAGACCTGAACTCAGTCCGATGGTTGTGGAAAGAATGCAGCAGCCTAGCACATGATGATATGACGACAACTAACCCCTCCACAGGACTAGCACAAGGTAATGACAGCAAACCCCTCCACAGGACTAGCACATGATGATATGACGACAACTAACCCCTCCACAGGACTAGCACATGATGATATGACGACAACTAACCCCTCCACAGGACTAGCACATGATGATATGACGACAACTAACCCCTCCACAGGACTAGCACATGATGATATGACGACAACTAACCCCTCCACAGGACTAGCACAAGGTAATGACAACAAACCCCTCCACAGGACTAGAACAAGGTAATGACAACAAACCCCTCCACAGGACTAGAACAAGGTAATGACCACAAACCATCCCTCACACACAGCATTGACCCCCTCATCCTCCCCTAGATGTCATCCCTCAAACACAGCATTGACACCCTCATCCTCCCCTAGATGTCATCCCTCAAACACAGCATTGACACCCTCATCCTTCCCTAGATGTCATCCCTCAAATACAGCATTGACACCCTCATCCTCCCATAGATGTCATCCCTCAAACACAGCATTGAAACCCTCATCCTCCCCTAGATGTCATCCCTCAAACACAGCATTGACTCCCTCATCCTCCCCTAGATGTCATCCCTCAAAGACAGCATTGACTCCCTCATCCTCCCCTAGATATCATCCATCAAACACAGGGCCATTGTTACACCTAAAACAGAGCCTGGCAATAAAGCATGTCAGCATGTGTAAACAACCTAATCCTCAGGTTAAGGTGCTAAACCCTTATTCTGAATACAAAAAGGTCTTCTCTAGAGTTGCAACAACAGAAATCCAACATCTGACAATTCCATTTTACAATACTCCTATCTACAGGCCCCAGTGAAATGTGTTCTCTAATTAAGAGCCATGTTTCAACAAACAACATTAGAGGTGCTCTCCTTTTTCTAGTCAATTATTTGAGGCAGAGTAAACCGCCCATTTCATGATGGTTGTTTTTCATAATGGTGCATGCAGCTAGTAACCCAGCAGATTAGGTCATTACTACTATATAGGCTGACCTACCCATCTGTTTTGGTCTTAAAGCTGCATTATGCTATTTGAAAAATCAACAAACAAAGTTGAGGCTATTTGACCATTGAAAAGATCCCTAGAACCCAGACTGAAGCACTAAAAGGGATGTTAGGAGCTGTATTAAGGGTGTGAGAGGCCTGTAAAAAGGTGGTGGAGCTGTCTGGCAGGGCCTTTTCAGTTAGGAGCCCTGTACCGTAGTGTTTATGAGTCACGGGCTATTAATCCTATTGTTTACAGTGCTGTATCAGCCAGCGCCTTCCAGCCTCCAAGTCAAAGCCCCGGAGAGGAACCAGTCCCCCTGCAGTAAACACACACACCATACACAGACATACACATTTCAAGGGCTAAAAAGGTATACAAACACCAAAATAAATTATTTTATAAAACAAGTATAAAACGTTATTACCGACCCTGTGGCAGGCCGCATTCACCCACGATTGAACATGTATTGCCTCAACATGTGGCACTGACCAATAGGAATGCCACCTGAACATAACCTCCCCTGACCAATAGTAACGCCAACTGAACATAACCTCCCCCCACAACAGATATTTCAAGAAAAACTGTTTACACTTTACCATGTATTTCCAAGGGTTGTGCAAAGCTACAGACTGCCACTAAACTCAGTCGTTCCGACAACCACCGGAGTGCTTTTGGGGGGGAGGACAGACAACTGCAGTCAGAAGCTACTTCCAGTCCCAAGCACTCACTGGGGAATCAAACGGCACTAAAATACTCCTAAAATAAGTCATTTCACTTCAACAACAGGATATGTCGTTTTCAAGGGGTTTAAGACCTATTTGAGTCCACCGGGCAATCTTTCTTTTCTTCTCGGCAATAATGTGGAAAAGCATGAGTGTGAAATAAAAGTAAACGGCCAGATTCAAGAGAGCCACATCTTGGTTTCTCTGAAGACGCGGGAGACAGGGCAAGTGTAAAGCCTGGCAGCAGGGTCCAACCACATGGACCTGGGATAAATAGGGACACCACATGGACCTGGGATAAATAGGGACACCACATGGACCTGGGATAAATAGGGACACCACATGGACCTGGGATAAATAGGGACACCACATGGACCTGGGATAAATAGGGACACCACATGGACCTGGGATAAATAGGGACACCACATGGACCTGGGATAAATAGGGACACCACATGGACCGTGGATAAATAGGGACACCACATGGACCTGGGATAAATAGGGACACCGGCCCATTTCACACTAACTGGAAGGTGACATAACACTACATTCCAACGGTTTTGCCTTTGGGGTGCAACCAAACTGGCATGGGGATTTTATCCATGTGATTTCTGATGCTCCATCAACAGGAGTGGCACATCAGTGGTCAATGAAGTTGACACGTCCCTAGACAGATACAGACACGGCTAACCTGCCAATTAAGCAAAACACATCCATTCATTCAAGACAATAGCTTGTTAGTTCGATGGAAAACAAAATACTCTTCCTGACGTAAGCCTGATGATTAGTATAGACAACACCCATCTATGTATGAAAACTGTGTTACACCTAATTAATTTAGTCGGACAAAATAAAGTTATTGGTAACATAAATGAAAGTGACGCCAGTGAATATTTATGCCCATTACACAATTCAAAGACATTAATGAGCACTTTTTGACAATATAAAAGAACAAACATAATTAAACCCATTTCCCTAGTGTGACAACACCACAGATAGTCTATGGAAATGTAACATTGACCAATCCTACAGAGCAAAGGGAGTTAAGTTACCAACTCACTCAATATTCAAGACACATAAGAAATAAACCATAGAACAGCAAAAGCATTTGTCTCCCATCTTTGGACGTCCATTAACTAGGGAAATCACTAGAATATGACAAATACCTTCAATGCGTCTCAGACTGAAGTACATTAACAGACTGCCAGGACGGCACAGCAAGGAGACTGCAATCAAGATGACTGTTCTAACTGGCTATCTATTAGTGGCAGGCCAGTAGAGCCAGGAGGACACTGACCATGTTCACTCTATCATTCCAGTGTGTTAGCGCTGTCTGTCTGGGCCGCTAGCAGTGGATTATACCAGACCAGGCTGTGCTGAGCTGAAATAGCAGTTGCTCTAAAGCCCAGTGACCCCAATTCCCTCTGTCCTTGAGCCAATGGAATGTGTGTCAGCTACAGGCAACCATAGTAAGGAGAATGGTCCTAGCATCCTTCCAGCCATCCTTAACCATGCCAGATACTAGAAGACAGAACCCAGGCCAGCGGTGAGACTGACTGACCTCCACATCCTTAACCATGCCAGATACTAGAAGACAGAACCCAAGCCAGCGGTAAGACAGACTGACCTCCACATCCTTAACCATGCCAGATACTAGAAGACAGAACCCAGGGCCAGCGTTAAGACAGACTGACCTCCACATCCTTAACCATGCCAGATACTAGAAGACAGAACCCAGGCCAGCGGTGAGACTGACTGACCTACACATCCGTAACCATGCCAGAGACTAGAAGAGAGAACCCAAGCCAGCGGTAAGACAGACTGACCTCCACATCCTTAACCATGCCAGATACTAGAAGACAGAACCCAGGGCCAGCGTTAAGACAGACTGACCTTCAAATCCTTAACCATGCCAGATACTAGAAGACAGAACCCAGGGCCAGCGTTAAGACAGACTGACCTCCACATCCTTAACCATGCCAGATACTAGAAGACAGAACCCAGGCCAGCGGTAAGACAGACTGACCTCCACATCCTTAACCATGCCAGA
>JACXGK010010290.1:0-18034 GCA_016801125.1 Novumbra hubbsi | reverse complement strand
GGTAGAACTAGGTCTGGACCCAACAAGGGTAGAACTAGGTCTGGACCCAACAAGGGTAGAACTAGGTCTGGACCCAACAAGGGTAGAACTAGGTCTGGACCCAACAAGGGTAGAACTAGGTCTGGACCCAACAAGGGTAGAACTAGGTCTGGACCCAACAAGGGTAGAACTAGGTCTGGACCCAACAAGGGTAGAACTACAAGATTGCTGTTATGAATTTGTATGTGAGTGTGTGTGTCTATGTGGATGTGTTCAGTATTTCCAATGTTTGCATGAACCAATGCCAATCAGAATTTTAATCGAAATTGTTGTGTCTGGAAAGCACGTTTTCTTCCTTACAACAGAAAACTGACTGTTAAGCCTGTTAAGGCAAATTCTACGAGTTACCGCAGTGAAATTCTATTCATACACATTTAAAAACGAGCTGTACTGTCATGTATACTGGACGGAATAAAAGGAAACTATGACATGTTTTCAGGATTGGTCATACAGATCAATATGACAGAGAATATGAAACCATACAACAGCCAGTAAAATGACTAAAAATACTTTCATATGTGGAAGAAGCCCAGAACTATATTCTCTGAAAAGAACAATGAAAATAGATGTTCGTACTCATACAGACTTTGCACTAATTCTTACCACACATCCAGTGGAATTACATAGAATATCTATGTAATCCCTGAAAACCCCAAACCTCTCTCTACCTTATTTCACACACACAGACACACTTCCCTTAAAATCCTGAACCATGTCTGTCTAATTACCAGAAGACTTGTTAGTTATTTTGGTGAAAATGTCCACTATTAAAGTCTTCTGAAATGTTTCGTTTATGTGAGGGGGTGAAAGAGAGGAGTGTGAGAGAGAAACCGTGAGGGAAGCTTGTACCTGGACTGACACAATACCACACACACAGCCACAGCCCACCAAGGGACAGGCAGAGAACAAGGTTTAGCTGTGGACTCTCTCCCCTTCTGTCAGTAGTGTTCCGTCTCTCCTCGAGTCAGTAGTGTACTGCCTCTCTCCTCGTGTCAGTAGTGTACTGTCTCTCCTCGTGTCAGTAGTGTACTGCCTCTCTCCTCGTGTCAGTAGTGTACTGTCTCTCCTCGTGTCAGTAGTGTACTGCCTCTCTCCTCGTGTCAGTAGTGTACTGTCTCTCCTCGTGTCAGTAGTGTACTGCCTCTCTCCTCGTGTCAGTAGTGTACTGTCTCCTTCCTCATGTCAGCAGTGTACCGTCTCTCTCCTTGTGTCAGTACTGTATCGTCTCTATTCAGTGTTTGTACTGTACCCTCTCTCTCCAAGTCTCTTAGCAATGGTCAATTTAATATGTGTACAGTACATGCTGATTCATAGCAGTTCTGGTTAACCTCCACCTTTCTCAGCCTGCCCAACATCTCTCCACCTGAAACCCCACCTATTTCTATCTCCCACCGAAACAAACCTCCCCTCAACCTCTCACCCATAAACTCTACCAATCTAATTTTCACTGACTACCACTAGTGTGTACCGTGGCTCCAGTGTGATGACTCGTCTGACCCTGAGAAAACACTCTCAGCTCCGTCAGGATTAAAAGTTTCCCGCAGACTGAAAAGGCTCCTCTCTCTCCTCAATCTTTCTCCATCTCTCCCCCTCTGTCTCGCTCCTCAACAACTATTTCTCCTCTCCCTCCCTGGCTCGTTGCCTCTTGCTCAGTGTCTCTCTCTCACTCTCTCTCTCGATATTTCCACCATCCATCTCTCTACTACCTTTCCACTCCTCTCTCTTTCTCTCTCCACGTTCCCTTGTGTTTCGGCCAAGGCCTTCCATCGCCCCAGATGCTGCCAGTTATCCCAACATACTCCTCTCCCCTGGAACTCCCAGAAGCAGTCCCAGTCAAAGGTTCTATTTAGTCGGCCATAGAAGGTTCCTGTATAAGTTACGCAATTTTGAGGGATTTGTGTATTTTAAGGAAATCCTATCATATGACAGTCGAGTCATAACCATGCAATGCTAATCTCATACCAACCTAAACCATGGCAGACTGTATTTAGCAACTCTGCCAAGTGTGAAGGTATTAGATATACTGCAGATATTTGGGTTTCAGGTCATCTGCTAAGTGAGAAGCAGTCTCATGCCCCTTCAATGTCTTTTAAAGTGTTTCTGGTGTTCTTTACCAAGTTTACCCTGTGCCTTTACTTAGTTTACTGAGGCTGT
This sequence comes from Novumbra hubbsi, assembly GCA_016801125.1. Classification (NCBI taxonomy): domain Eukaryota; kingdom Metazoa; phylum Chordata; class Actinopteri; order Esociformes; family Umbridae; genus Novumbra; species Novumbra hubbsi. The sequence goes on along the minus strand of JACXGK010010290.1, from coordinate 15,841 downwards.
GATGGAAAGAGTGATGGAAAATGAAATGTTAAAAAGGATTGACGAGGAAAAAAGTGGGATCAAATGGTTTAAAAAAAATAAGAAAAGGGAGAAAGGAAGAAGGTGAAACTAGGAGGACAAGAGTATTACAGCTGAATTTAAAAACTGATTGGAGACCATGTTGAGACTGAGTAGCGACCAAGTAGAGACTGAGTAGCAGTATAGAGAGACAGTAGAGACTGAGTCAGTTGTTCCCCTCAGACGGCGCCAAAGGGAAAAACTGAGACCAGAGTTTGGTCATGATGTCTGAGACTCACTAGCTTCCTAGCGCAACGTCTCACAACTCTGACCTACTTACCTTAACACCCTAGCACTTCACGCTAGTTCTAACAAAAGTCCTATAAATAAGGCATTACAGTGCAACAATTTCACTTATGCATATGTGCATGTCACACTGCAAAACATTTTGCTGTGTGATCTTGAATTTTGGAAAACCTGTGTGTCTAGAATTGTATGCCCTTCAGCTATAATACCTCCAGGTTTTTCATGGTGAACCTACAGTTCTTTGTGCAGCTCAACATAGTTGCAATATGACTCTTGAAGGATAAGTCAGGGTAGAGCCCTGGTATGATACAAAGCTAAATACCAGAGGTCTACCCCAAACAAGTGTCCGGTTACAACATTACAATACACTTGAAAAAAACTTCCAACACCACAACTGGCTAACAAGGTTGTATGAATACTGGGCGTTAGCTGGTTTATTAACGTGTTTCCAGTTTACAACATAACATCCAAACCAAACTCATTCTTTGAAAGGTTATGATTTCAGTGACACGAGCCTCAGTGAACTATCTTTCATAGAATTTGGATTCCGCGCTGACAGGCCTAAATCTACTATTTGTCAGTACAAACTACAACACAAATAATGAGTAGTTATTTGTATGATGTATGATGTATAAGGCCGGGATATCAGTTAAATGAAAAACACAGGCAGCTTCTCTCCAAAGATATTCTGGGGTTGGTTTGGGTGCCATGTAGGATTTCAGCACATCTAAATATTTTAGATAAGTCTGAAAAAGTCTAAGCGACAGCAAGCATTGATAGCAACAGTATGGGCCTCCCCTTCATTCTGTCCTTCTAACATACAACTCAAAACTCTGGTATGACAAGTCAGAGTTAATGTATTTTTCTACCAAAACTGTGAGATGGAATCTGGCAATGTAGTGCCACTCTAGTACTAGTATTTCTATGGCCTTTCTAGTACAGGTATTGCAATGGGCCTTGCAATGCCCAGATGCTTGAAGTTACCTTGCCTCCCGATGTTTTCTATTTTAGTTGAAAGGGAACAGCAAGGACTTTCAGGTTCAGACAGATGTGTTGCGGAGATCTTTGAATTGGTACGTTTCATTCCATTCCACTCGCTTTCGCCGAGATAAAACTCCAGCCAGCCATTTTCATTGAAGTGAAACAAATTCATGCTGCTCACGAACAAAAAACGAAATAAAAGCTGGTTCTATTGGGAGGTTCTATTATATGTAGTGACGTGTAGCCCTTTATTAGATATATAAGTGCAGCCTGTAACCTATAAAGCCCTGTGACTGTGGCTATCTGCTGGGCACCTCGGCTCAATCATCACAAGTAAACCCCAGCTCATCACACAGTAAACTGCGATTTAAGGCTCACTGGTTTTAACCTGTGAAGGTGGACTAACACAATGGTGACTCCCTACGAAATCACTGAATGAGATGTCCAGAAAATAGCACTCTGACTTATGTTTCCTTTGTGTTTATACTTAGAATCCCGATTTGTCTGAATAAAATAAATGTCCTGTCCTCTCAACGGTTCGTCACTCCTGCTCACTCACTTCCTGAAATACATTTGGGCTTTTCCCCCCTTCCCCATTCCACACAACAGACATGATGCAGATCCTACACTGCATGCAGGTTGATGTCATAGTAAAGCAAGTAATTAGTGCTAATCCTGTCTATTATCACGGCGGCTGCGAGGACCATGCTACAGGCCCGGTAGGTAGATGTTACCCCAAAACTCTGGTCCATGTTCAGCTCTTTCAATGGCTTTCCTTTGTAATTCCTTCAGATTTAGGAGTGGGTATTCTGATCCTAGACCCTTGGTTAGGGGCATCACAACATTGAAACACAGGAGCGACGTTAGGTGGTCCTGAGGCTAGCTGTATGAGTTGACAGTGACATTCAATGTTATTAAATGGTCAACTAGCATGCGGTTTTAAAAACAAGCTCTCCCACGTTTCACCGTGACAGATCAGTCGGTGACTGACCACGTCTAGCTATTACAATGGCACATTAGTCCCTTAATTGAAGTAGTCCAGTATAGTGAATAGGGTGCCATTTTGGCCACACATCATGTCTGGTTGACTCAGACATCAGCTGTTTGCAGTCACTGAGTCGGGACTTAAGTTCCTTGTAGCATCCTGTCTGTCTTATGTAAGAACGGCCTCCACCAGGCATAGCTGGCAGAGAGAAACACGTTAGCCACCAGTGATGCTTTGGACTTGGCTCTTCTCTATGGCAAACACGACAATTATGGGTTATTCTAATTATTGGTCTGGGAGATGTTCAAATGCACCAGAATGGACAGTGATCGAAGAACAGATTGACAATTACCCAAGGCCAGAAGAGTCTCGCCATCTACCAAGGGACATGATGTTAACCTGTGTAGTCTATGTGTGGGTTACACTTCAAGTGTTCCGTCAGCGGCATACAACTCACGCCAGTATTTATGTCCAGATCGTTAGTACAGAGAGCGGCTTCCTCACTAGTATGTACCCTAACTCACGAGACGAAAACCAGTCCGCTGGGCCCCCCACCCCTCGCCCGCAGTTTTTAGTTTTTAGAACTTAGTTCTGGCTAGACTCAGCTCCAGGATGAGGGGGCAGTCTTTCCAAATTAGTAGGCAAGCTATATAACATTTATAGTGCTTTTAGGGTAGCACAACTGGGAGGGGGGGGGGGTGACAAAAATGCTTTTAGGGTAACAAAAATTCCCTTCAATAACCCTAACCCTACCCTCCCTAGATTTAGAACACAACATTTCCCGACCACCATAGACAGCTTTTTCTGTTTTTGGTTTCAACTGAAATGATCATTTTGCATTAATATTCTGCTGCGACCGTCAAGAAAATAGTGCAAAACTTGCAGTGGCAGAAATAATAGAACGGCAATGGCACAAACGACTGGTTACTACTGTTCTGTAAAGCCTAAAGATATGTTATTTGCATTTTTTCTGAGTTCCTGCATTTATCACTTAATGTATGTCGTCTAAATGACGTACCTCAGCTTTTATCTCGTTTTCCGTTGATACGACTCCATAGAACAGGCCGCACGCCAGAGTCAGGAGATGGAGCATCTTTTCTAGCCGGGGTAACATTCCTCTTTTTGCGCGTTACCATACAAATAGATTCAAAGCTTCACAGCGGGATATCTATTGCTTATTCTCGTATATATAGTCTCAGGAATAGATAGATAAAGACAGGCTTCGTATATGACTTTACAATCCTTCTGTTTGATATTAAAAAACAAAAACAATAAGTCACTTTAAATAGTTTTCATGTCAAACTTGCTCAAGAAATATCCGTTCTGGCAACAAAAATCTCCAATAAATCACAAACGTTCTACAAGTGTTTTTAGAAAGTCGAGACTTTTTTCCATCTCAGTGTCAACCTCAGTGATTAATAGTTCCTCTACTCTTTGTCCTCACAAGTTACATTCTTCGTTCTATCTGACTACTTTGTCAACGCGCTCTGACGTGTGGACGTGGTTGGTCAGACTTATGAACTGGAGTCCTTAAGAGACAAGTAAAGAGAGGTCCTCCCTCTTACAGATGTGTGACGCCTACAAGGTTTTGAAACAACTGTAGACGATGTGGCAATACATGTGTTTATCAAATGATCAAAAAGTGCAAAAGAGCATAATGCAAAGTAATAAAAATGTACTACAACAACAAGTTCAGCAGAAATGTTCCGATTAATTTAATTTCATGTTACTACTTATGATTATTTAAGCGACAAATGCAAAGACTACTACATTGTAAGGCATATTCATCTCTTAATAAAAAAACACTCGCATGTTACACTAACATTATGGGTTATCTCACCAGCAACGAGCTTCATGTTTGTTGCTATGTACTAATGTTAGCCTATTCTATGCTGACATCTCGTGGCAAAATATGATACTGTAACAACAATGAATATGGTTACAACTGTCGTTAAAAACATCGAAAAAATAAGATACTGATGTTAGAAGGGTAAGGGTATATTTGTTCTATCTTAACTGTAAGTAGATTACAGTTAAAATTATGTTAGTTTTTTAGGGCGTTTTGACAGCGGAAGAATGTGCCACTAACGGATCGTCCCACCCTCTTCTGTCATTCAAGTAAACAATACGGAAGTTACCAGGAACTCTGCCTGTCAACTAGAAAGACGACTGAAAGGTAAGGTTGCTGATTTAGTTATAGGTGTTGATATACAACTTGTATCGCGGTTTGTAATTCATATGTACGCCAGCGTGTGTGTTTTATATATTTCAATGATTTTTTATTGCCTGGCACTAAGTAAAACGCGACGACGAGGGAAGTTAGTCAGCGCTAGCATTAGCATTCTAGCAAACCACAACACAAGGCGAAAGAGCGAAGCAGCTGCTTTCTCGGCTTCCAACCCTTTCCTCTTAAGGAAGTTTACGGGGGCGAGGATTCCGATGGCCTACAAAGTCTGTTATTAAATCATTTTCACTTATTAAAATTGAAAAGTATAAATAAAATCACGGTATATTAAACACCTCTATGTATCGTAAGGATAAGGATTATCATGTTGGTAACCCTGCCAAGTTATATCGCTGTGTACATCGATGCACGTCATCGACGTTTTTAGTTAAATACCAGTGCATTAGCGTATTGGAAGTAGTATTTACAGTAAAGTTGTAGGTAATCATTTTGGTATTGATGAAGATAGACAGACATAACTTGACCCTCCCGCTCTACACACAATTCTCGACTGTATTCTGATAATACCTAAGTATTAGTATAGAGAGTAAGTTAGGGTGATGTGTGTTTTGTCAGTAAAGCGCACCAGTAAAAATGTCGCCTGGTCATTGACATTTGTCTCCCTTTCACAGGTTCAGCCTTCCCGAACAACACATCAGCAACGATGGGGCTGCTTAGCAAGACTGACTGAGGCATCTGGCCTAGATGTTTTTCCAATTTCCTTTCCTTTTCCCCATGTTTTTATTTCTCTTTAATGAGCCCTCACGTTTCAGAGGAACGCCGTCATCAGAATGACTGTCTCTTTCAAACTTTTTGTCCTCAACATTCTGTTTGTTTCTGGTGAGTTTTAATATCTGGGACATTATATGTACTTCAGTCATTGAGCTGTTCTTGCTTTTTAACATTTGGTTTCATGTAGCATTTTTTTATTTTTTTGTGGAACCCAGGGTGTGTAACTGGTGAAAGAGCCACGGTTGAGGTTATAGGGACAGGATTTGCTTGACTAGGCAGCTGTATAACACGTTGTTGCCTGTAGATTAAATTGCTAATCCGGTTGGTTCTATCCCATGTGATTATATTTGAGTTAGTTCAACAGCCTCAGGGTCTACTCAATAAACCATATTGTGGTGACTTTCTTTACCTTCTTCATGACACAAAAGAGGGTTGGGTAGATTACTTTGTAAATGTAATTTGATTAGGTCACTTATTAAAGTTTCAAAATTGTCATCTATAATCAATTTGGATTACCTAAACTGCACACAGTTACATTTTGTGAATTTGTTAGACGTTTTGAAAACATACACATTAATAAGACTCAGCAAAAAAAAACTTTTGTCATGATTTAGTATTTTTGGTCCATTTCTTTAGTGATCTTAGTGCGCTATATTAGACAAGAAGAAGTACTCAGATAAAACTAAATGTTTGCGATCTGAGTTCCAACTTGAACAAACCCATTTAAAGTTATTGCAATTGACCTATTAGAAGAAGTGGCTGAAGGAACTGAATCCTTGTGGCCCATCTTGACTCTCTTCACTTTATTGGAATGGCATTTCTGTATAGCTTCACCAATAAGTGAAAGTTTATAATAAATATATAGTTCTTAATCTCAGTACATATATTTGTTGAGGGCATACGGTTAATGCAAACATTGACATTTATGAGCTGTTGCGTTTTAACTCCATTGAATGCGAATACTAATTATGAGAAGGACCTGTCTGTATCTCTCCAGTTACCCACCGTCATAGTCCTGTTCTGTGATCGACATTAGCAGGCTTTTATTATGAGAAGTACCTGTCTGTATCTCACCAGTTACCCACCCTCAAAGTCCGGTTCTGTGATCGACATTAGCAGGCTTTTATTATGAGAAGTACCTTTCTGTATCTCTCCAGTTACCCACCCTCATAGTCCTGTTCTGTGATTGACATTAGCAGGCTTTTATTATGAGAAGTACCTGTCTGTATCTCTCCAGTTACCCATCCTCATAGTCCTGATCTGTGATCGACATTAGCAGGCTTTTATTATGAGAAGTACCTTTCTGTATCTCTCCAGTTACCCACCCTCATAGTCCTGTTCTGTGATTGACATTAGCAGGCTTTTATTATGAGAAGTACCTGTCTGTATCTCTCCACTTACCCATCCTCATAGTCCTGATCTGTGATCGACATTAGCAGGTGTCTAAGCCAAAACAGTCAGTGATAACACTTCAGGTCCATTCACATTTTTGTGATGCCTGTTGGTATTTTGTGATACTGTTGGTATTCCTTCTGACGGGACACGTACGGGGCAACGTCAAGACGACATGGATTTGCTTCTCTTATCTTGCTAGTATTGAATCATTGTCCTGCCGGCGTACTTCTACACAGCTTTGGGAAGTTCCCTGTCACTCCATTGTTTTTAGCTGTCTCCGCTGTGGTCACGGTTTAATGTCCTTGTTGCTTATTTTCTGCCGCCTCAACGGTTTGAACTCCATGCCATTGCTTTAATCAGGGTTCTCGTCAGAAAGGGCACCACGTTGTGATAGATTTTGCAATGAACTGATGTGTTCTTATTGGATGCGTTTTGGTAATAACCCCTCCCCCCCGCTGAGAACGACCTAGAAATCTAATAGGCTATCATGCTCTGTTCTGTTTCAGCTCATTGTGCACGATTTCCTCAAACCCTGGAAGCTGCGAGGGGAGAGATCCGAAGCTCCTCCCACTACAGTTTGTCGTACCGTCCCCGGCCTTTAGACTATAGTTGGATTATCAAGGCCCGCGTCGGGGAGCCTGTAATCCTCAGGTAAAGCTTATTTTTACTCGTCCAATCCACATTCCGATCTATTCGAAGTACCTGCAGGTACTGAGCATAAGTTGTGACCACACTGGACCTCATCATATTAAGATAATTGCCTCATACCCAAACTGTGTATGGGTTTTGTCTGCTCAGTTGGTTTTAAAAGAGGAAATCCTGTCGCTCTTTCAGCTTCTCCCAGTTTTCCACACGGTGTCAGAATGAATGGGTCTCTGTGACATCATCCACCGGGAAGCCCATTGTTCTCTGTGGTTCCAACCTGCCCAAGCCCATGGAGTTGACGGGGGGAAACATTAGCGTGACACACCACTTCCTGCCACACTTATTCCCGGTTTCTACGTTCCGTTTGAGCTATGTCCGAGGTAAGGAGCTCCGATTTGACAACGGTTTTACCAGTAGCCATGAAAGAAACGAATGTTGACGCGTCAGAAAGAGGACCCCGCAATAACCCCCGTTGTTTCTTTCCCTGAAGCCCGGTTTCGGCGGCTGTTTTCATGAAACCCTGTTTCTCCCTCCCTAGACACGGGCGAGTGTCCGGTGGTGGACTTTGAGTGTCTGGGCGGGCGCTGCCTGCCCCTGTCGTGGCGCTGCAACGGTCGGGTGGAGTGCCTCAGCGAGGGTGCGGGGCGGGGCTCGGACGAGACGGACTGCCAAGAGGAGCTCGACAGCCTCAAGCAGGGTCTCCAGCGCAATGGCGCGGTGGCCAGCCCCACTACGCCGGACACCGCTGGGTGGGATGCGGAGCGCTGGAGCGGGTGGGACGGGGATTCTGTGGCGAGGGCCACCGCCGAGACGGAGATGGAGGGGGGCGGGGACTACACCGCGCAGTTGGCCAACACCTTGGAGAACGTCTGGGACCCTCTTCCCCATGGGCTCCCGAGCCCCCAGCCTCACCGGGTTTACCCGGACTTCGGGGTGACCCGCGCCCCCGTCGAGTGGCCCTGCGGGGGCCTCCTCCAGGCGTTCTATGGGACCTTCGCCCCGCCTCCCATCAGGGGCCCGGCACTGTTCTGCGTGTGGACCATGGACCCCCAGGACCCCCGGCCTCTGAAGCTGGACCTGCAGCAGGTGGAGCTGGGCCCGGGGGACACCCTCACCATACAGCAGGGCACCGGGGACCTCATCAGAACTGTGAGTGTGTATCGGCAGCGGTGACTGTGACTGTCAACACCCGGTGCTCCAGCATGCAGGAACATAGGCCCCGGTCAAATCTTCTACAATAAAAAGGGAATGGCTTTTTTTTTTTTTTGCTGCTGTAATCGCTTTGCTGTTTGCAGTTCAGCAAGGTTAGTTTCGGTTTCAGTTTGTGCAATTGTTCATAGATTTTTATTACATGCGTCATAGCATTTATTTATTTCCTGATTTTTAGATGGTAATGGCAAAGGGAAATAAATGGTTACAACTGCTCTGCTAGCGGGATATGTTTTGCCATTAAAAGCATTAGCCACTGCCTTAACTTCTCTTTTCAATAGCATTCAGGGCACAACCAAGTGCCTCTTTGCATTAGCCATCACAATCAGTATTCCGACCCTAACCCATGACCCCAATTCTAACCCCAAACCCCACACTGACTGTGAGGTTGCTAGTTGGCTAACTGGTTGGTGTGTCACAACTACTATACTTTAACATTTCTGTCTCTCTAAACATGTGGGGGATTTATAATAAGGCTTTCATGTGTGTATGTCTCACCATTCATTTGTTTCTTATTATTGCAGCTGTCCAATGACAAACGTGCTCTTCTCCCCAACTTACCTCTGACAGATCACCAGCTCGTCCAATTACAAGACCATCCAGGTGGAGTCCCGGACCGGCCTCCTCTCCCTGGCCTATCGCACCCTCCCTGGCTCGGAGGGACAGGGCTTCAACGCCACCTACCGCGTGGGCGGCTACTGCCCCCCCTGGGAGGGGAGATGCGGGGGCACGGCCGGTGGGTGCTACACCCAGGAACAGAGGTGTGACGGCCACTGGGACTGCGTGGAGACGGGCCGCGACGAGGCGGGCTGCCGGGGCTGCCCCTGGGACCAGTACGCCTGCGGAGGGGTGGGGCAGAGGGCGGTGCTGGGGGGGCATAACTTCATCGGGCGCCCGGTCTGCTTCCCCGCCAAGGACCGCTGCAACTACCAGCTGTACTGCGCTGACGGGAGTGACGAGAGAGAGTGTGCCATCTGTCAGCCAGGCACCTTCCACTGTGACAGTGACAGGTGTGTGTGTGTGTAGGGGCTGTTACTGTGTGTCTGTTATGTCTGTTGGCTAGCATTGTATGGGTGTGTTACTGTGTGTTAGTTATGTCTGTTGGTTAGCATTGTATGGGTCTGTTACTGTGTGTTAGTTATGTCTGTTGATTAACATTGTATGGGTCTGTTACTGTGTGTTAGTTATGTCTGTTGGTTAGCATTGTATTGGTCTATTACTGTGTGTTAGTTATGTCTGTTGATTAACATTGTATGGGTCTGTTACTGTGTGTTAGTTATTTATGTTGGTTAACATTGTATGGGTCTATTACTGTGTGTTAGTGTCGGTTGGTTAGCATTGTATATGTCTTATGTCTGTTGGTTAACATTGTATGGGTCTATTACTGTATGTTAGTGTGGCCTATGTTGGTTGGTTAGCATTGTATGCGTCTTATGTCTGTTGGTTAGCATTGTATGGGTCTTATGTCTGTTGGTTAGCATTGTATGGGTCTGTTGGGAGGTGTCTTTACCGTCAGTGTCTTGGCCCCCTTCCCAGGTGTGTGTTTGAGAGCTGGCGCTGTGACGGCCAGGTGGACTGCAAGGACGGGACCGACGAGCTGAACTGCACCGTGACCCTGCCTCGCAAGGTCATCACCGCGGCAACGGTGGGCAGCCTGGTCTGTGGGCTGCTGCTGGTCATCGCCATGGGCTGCACCTGCAAGCTGTACTCGCTCCGCACCCGAGAGTACAGGTACCCCTCCACGCCCCGACGTCACCCACAACCTCTCCCCCTCATCCAACGGGGAGATCTGTCCACCGACGACTCTAGTCGGGCCACACCACCGTCTTCGGTTAACATTGTTTCTGTCTGTGTCACGCAGCATGTTTGCTCCAATCAGCCGCCAGGAGGCCGAGCTAATCCAGCAGCAGGCCCCTCCCTCCTATGGTCAGCTAATCGCCCAGGGCATCATCCCTCCAGTGGAGGACTTCCCTACAGAGAACCCCAATGAGGTGAGAGCTCAGGTCAGGGGTCAGCTCTGCCTCCCAGAATCCTCATCCAAACATGTCAGCGTGACAACATGGTGATCAAAGCATCATTTATTGAAAACCTGAAACAGAAACCTACAACGAAGATCCTTCTCTTTTTACATTTTATTTAACAAGGGAATCCTCCCTTAATCCCCCACTAACACTCCACCGTAGATCCTAATGGCATTTCCATTAACAGCTGTATGAATCTACCAGAGGCAGTGAGGGTTCAGCTTCAATGAATGAGTCCATTATCGTCAGGCAGCCACAGCAGAGTCTCATTAGATTGAGTTACTCCAGGGTCTGTACTTCTGCTGATCTAGGATCAGTTCTGTCTTCCACAGCATAAATGAATGTATTCATGCTTACCTGCTCCCAGAGCTGTGGTAGAACAGGTAAGCAGCCTCTTAGATTACATTACACCAGACAACACAATGCAGTCCTTCAGCAAGACGTATCAACCTGCCTTTTGTTTCATAAAGGGCCTTGGTCAAAGCTAGTGAACTTGGTAGGCTGCCATTTGAGATGATTAGCTGCTGTTGACCGCTGTAGGAGGCATAGAGGATTAACTATGAAAGTGTGTCCTTGCGGTTCGCTGTTGTGTCTCCTTTAATGTTCCCCTTGATACCAGGCCCAAAATAAAGGGATGGAAGTCTGTTGTTTCTGTGAGAATGTTAAGAGGTCATGGTGTTTGTAAAACCAACTCTTTTCGTGCGGTGTCTTCTCTCCCTCTGTCAGTCTTCCTCTCTTTCCCTGAGAGGAATCCTCCAGCTCCTCCGACAAGACACAGCCGGCTCACCGCGTCGCAGACGGCGGCCCCGATTCGTCCGCCGGGCTGTCCGTCGCATGCGGAGGTGGGGCCTGATGCCCAGACCCGCCCCCAGGCCCTCTCAGCCGGCTGGCTCCTCCCTTCAGCAGACGGAGGCCGCCACGGCGGCGGAGCCCGGCCAGGCAACTCCCGGCGCCTCGTCGGCTGTGGATGCCGCCAATCTGCCGTTGCCACAGAAACCAGGTCTGCTCCCGCAGACACCGCCCCCCTCCCTCACTCCTCCTCCGCCGCCACCCCCCGCGTCTTCCCCAGCCCCCCCCCAGAGCCCCCCTGTGGCCGTGCCCCCCTCCCCCAGCAGTCCCTTCCTAGCCTCCATCTTCCAGTCCCTGGGGCTAAGTATCTCCCGCTTCCGTGCGTCCCCCTCCTCCTCATCCCCCAGCAACTCCCTGCCACTCTCCGCCTCCCCCTCTTTCTCCTTCTCCAACTCCTCGCCGGAGGACGAGGTGCTTCTCATCGCTCTCCCCGAGGACACGGCCTCGGAGGACGACGTCCCCCTGCTCACCCTGGATCCCTGACCTCTTCCGGCCTCGTCCGCCCCACCCTAAATTATGAGTCAAGCACAGGAGCACCGCCGCAGCCAATCACCAACCCCCCCTCCCCCTTGGTCCTGTGCTGGTCTGGTGCCTTGGAATTGGTTGGTGTAACTGACCACAGGAATCTGGTGTTTAATGCTTTTATGTTATTGAGTGTGGGACCTCCTTGAGAAAATGTGTGTGGGTGTGTGTGGTGATGTACTTGTGTGTATTGGACGTGCACCTTTTTGAGAATGAACTTTGCACAGAGAGCCCACCTCACATTCACGTGCCTTATCAAAGTGACTAGATTTGAATGATTACACACTGTATTGCCACAGTCAGAAAGATGTATACAAACAGACGTACGCAGCTTCACACGCAAACACACACACACACGCAATAACACAAACTGTTTTCTTTTGATTCATCATTATTAGTGCATGTAAAGCTGACGGTAGGTTTCGGTGTCATCCTGGTCAGTGGATGGCTTAACTCGCGTGTGCAGTCTGTGTGTGTAATCATTTTAATCTAGGAACGTGTGTAGTTGTGTATGTGTGTACAATTTTCTTTGTGTATTGCAAGTACGACGTATAAATGAAAGTAGTTCTGTAGTACCCTTGTCTCGATTCACAACCAGACAATCTCTATTGGTTTGGCTAGACCAGTGTAGTGCTCAAGGGCACACAAAGCCTTAGGGGCCATATAACGTCACAAATTGACTTGAATCCTCACCCCCTTGTAGATGGAACACAATCTACCATGCTTTGACACAGAGGACTCATAGCAAATTAAGCGTTTTTTTAGTGCCATATGTACTTCATATCTTTTTGTTTAGCTTTTATCCTTCAGAAATGTTCTTACATTGTGTTGCTGTTAGATTCCTTCTTTTTACCTGGTTGTGCTGAATGTACTTGCTTAATTATGGAGTAGTTGGACGAGGATGTTGTTTGAAATGTACAATATAATGATAAGGTTGGAGAACGTGATTTTACTAGGGTCTTTTTCACTGTACATAGGCAAAGATGTGGTCGGATCCACAGAGATTAAACAATTTGCACTTTTGCTTGCCGACTCTGACTAATTATTTTGTTGTGTATGATAGAAAGGTGTGTGTGTGTGTGTGTGTGAGAGAGTAAAAGCATGTTAGACTTGGGTGAAAGAAGAGCAAATGTAATGTGACAGTAAATGGGTGTCGTTTTTCGATAAGGAAGAGGGTTCTCTCCGAGCACCATTGTCCTTTGTCTCCTGGAAATGTATCAAAGACATGTCACATCACCTGACTAATGGCCCCAGTGCCAAAGGAAAGAAAGGTTGAGTTGCCGGCTATGAGGAAACGTTGCTCAGGAAAAAAAAGAAGAATTCATGCTGATTAATGCTGAAGGCTTTGGCACAAGGACATATATTGAATTCCCAGGTATTTACAACAGATCTTTCTATACACATTGGACACACGGTGACAAGAAGAGCAGAGATATTACTGGGTTGCTGTTTAGCGTGTGATGTCCAGCCCCAGCATAGCAACACACAAGGAATTCAATAAGACTTAGACTATGCCAGGCAGTTGTGGATTAAGTTATGTAGAGTTGTGTGACACCTTTTATTAACCTTTCTTTAATGAAATCCCATTAACTAGCTACTCTAGAGAAAATCTAGCTAGTTTATAATCTGTTTCCATTTGACCTGTTTCATTGACTGAGAACAAATGAGCATTCAATAATGTGTCTTTGTTTCTGTCTGTTACGGTTTTATGATGTTTCTACAAAATACATGTTACCTAATCAACTACGGGATTGTGCTCTGTAGTGTTTACACTGACGGGAAAAGAAGTATCTCACCACATATAAATGCATTTCTCTGTATGACGAGTTAGGGAACACATGTTTACAATTCATTTCTGGTTCTCCGGGTTCTCCTAAATCCTGCTGATGTCGTACTGATGTCACGCCACAGATCCATCCCTGAGATGACTCCCCTATGCGTGGCTCCTACGTCAAGGCCGTAACTATGGCTCCCCGCTGTTCGCCGGCCTTGCTGTGGATAACACTGTTGGTCACATGGCTCCCTGGTGCTCTGGAGAAGTGCATCTTTGATGAGGTTCAGCAGTCGGTCACAGTGGTCCCTACCCCCACAGATCCACAGGTTAACGAAATAAAACACGCCTTAAAAAACCTCTGAAATGACTGCGTGTGCCGACCTTTGACACGTCTAGTGTGTGAGTGTGGATGATCCTCTCGGAATCCGGTATTGACCTTACCTCAACTTCCTTTGTCCCCAGAGACATTACAGGAAGCCCAGGGAGCTGTCCCCAACCGCAAACCCTCCGCAGCCAATCAGGATTCACACCTGGGTTCCGAGGGAGAGCCCCGCCCTTTCTGAGATGGAGAGAGGGAGGCTGGAGCCGTCGGTCCGGGAAGCTGTGGGCATCGTGTCCAGCTTCTTGTCAGGTAGGAGAACAACGTGTGTTGAGTCTGAGTGGATCTGTCATCCGCGTCTGAGTGGATCTATCATCCGTATCTGAGTGGATCTGTCATCCCATGTGTGAGTGGATCTAGGAGTATGAGAGTTGTGTGCATTTGACTCTGTGTGCAATAACAGTTTAAGGACTCAATGAAATAGCGATGAAAAGTGTTTCAGTGTTTTTTTTATTACCTTGCTGTCAGTGAACAGAGTCCCTGGCCATTTTCTGCTCAGTAGAGACATCTACAAGTACTGCAAATTCATCTGGAGAAACGCCACAGCTGCCAACTATAACAGGTCTGTCACTTTTATCAGCTTTGTGTGTGTGTGTTGGTGTGTATTCATCTTTTTGTCAATTCTTTCGAGTTTCCTATGTTCCTCCTGCTTCGACTTCCTGATCAGGTATATCAAATTATCTTTGAGATGTCACAGAATGACTGCTGTATTATGTTGATACAGTGTGTTGATACTTCCCTATCAAGTCCTCTTCTGTCTTCTCAGGTGTGGCCGGGCCAATGAGAACTACAGGAGTGAGACGTGCCTTGACGTCACTGTGAGTATACTGTTGTTATTGGTCCTCGGACCATCAAAGTCAGGCCTCTTATCTCACTACTCCCTGTTGATGGACAGATCCCAGACGACCACCTGAGCGGCTGCGCCGTTTACCCAGGGGCCGACGCGCCAACCGTTACGGTTTTAAGGGCCGAGGGGGCGGGGCTTCCCGACACCGACTTCCTGCTTTACCTGCACACACGGAGCACTGACAAGTGTCGCGCAGAGGTGAGGGGTCACGGCAAAAAACGTAAATTCGACAGATCCGCGGTCGGCAAGTGTCCTTACCGGCGTTCCGCTTACCGATAACCAAGTAATACAATCTGTCATACGGTGTATGAATCACTCCCGTTGACTATTCACGCGTCCCAGCCCAGTGTGTTGGCCTACTCGGTACACTGCCAGACTGACTCCCGGGGCAGGCCTCTGGCTGGAGTGGTGGTCGTCTGCAGAGACCGGCTGTCTGGAGACGGATACCGTCACCGTGGCGCCGTGCAGGTGGGTGGAGTCCGTCTGTCGGCCTGTTTTAATATCTTGAGAAAACCAAAGGTGGGTTTGGGTTAGGAGGCAGGTTCTAAGGTTAACGATTGTTTAATAGTAACCATTTGTGGTGTGTTTTCCTCCTCTGATTCAGACAATGGTCCATGAGCTGTTTCATGTGTTGGGTTTCTCTAAAAAGCTGTTCAACACCTGGAGGGACTGTTCCCACTCCGCCCAATGTCAGTCACACTTTTTATTCTCCATTATTCTGTGTTGTGTGGTGTTGATGTAAAGTATTGTGTGGTTCAGTCATACTGTGTTGTGTGGTATTGATGTGAGGTATTGTGTGGTTCAGTCATACTGTGTTGTGTGGTATTGATGTAATGTATTGTGTGGTTCAGACATACTGTGTTGTGTGGTATTAATGTGAGGTATTGTGTGGTTTAGTCATACTGTGTTGTGTGGTATTGATGTAATGTATTGTGTGGTTCAGTCATACTGTGTTGTGTGGTATTAATGTGAGGT
>JACXGK010010289.1:0-18218 GCA_016801125.1 Novumbra hubbsi | reverse complement strand
TGGCCTGTGGGCGACGTGCCCTTCACCGTCACTAATCACCCAGTCATCAAGCACACTGCCAACTGTTCGCACCTGTCCCTCATTACCTACTCACCTTCCCTACTTAGGTTCCTGTTTGCTCACCCCCCAGTGTCGATTCAAACAAGATACTATGCAGATCTCCTGTTCTACGTATAGATGTTTTGACTACTGCGTTACAGTGCAGCCTTTTGGCTTACAAGCCTTCTTTTTGTCATCGGGAACTATATATGTATTTACACATATATATTCCTATCACCCTCTGACTACTCCTCCTACCACTACTGGACAATTCGCACTGCTCGGTTATCCGAGCACTAAGACGCTATCCCTGAAGTCGTGCGTTTGGATCTTACCCTTCACTCCGCGGACACCGCATCCTTACAGTCGATTATATTGAAACAAATACCATCACTGTTTCCTTATTAGCTGGGATTGTTTGAACACTTCATACCTAAGTGATATTGTGATAAACTGACTGCATTCCATAAATCCCTTAAAAACATATATGTCTGTGTGCAGGGTGTGATGTACTATAGTATATGTGTAACACTATACTACATGGGTGGTTCATATTTTCAGTCATTAAGTTGCAATTTAAAACAGGTGTGAAGAATTAGCTGAATATTATCCAGTGCAAATAAAAACTACATGTATGGGCAGCATGTGAACAGATACTGATGATAGCCTGTAGTAATAGGTAATTACCAGGAGAGGGCGCCATCACTCAACAGGTACTCTCCATCAGGTTTTCCCCCGGCTTGCCTTTGAAAGCTCTCCCAGCTTGCCTCATGCATGTAATCCAATGTTGCACGTGAAGCCAGCCTTTCTAGAGGCCATGAATCTGTAAAATAGTTGTAATATATCACTGATAGCTTAATGATACAGGCAGGTCTTCATTATGACTGTGGATTCAGAAACAAATAGTACAATCTTTCTACACTTAATAATGCTTATCCTCCTCAAATAAAATAACGTACAGCCTGCTGCCATCTTCATGTGGCCAAGCAGATGAAATAAACATACAAATAAGATGTTAAAACTATAATTTCTCCTAAAAATTACCATGTTAGGAAAGAGCAGTTTTTGTCTCCCAGGCAAAAAAGAAAGCCTGCTTCTAATTCAATTAATTCATATCAAGATGTTGGCTGTAGGCCACATGACTTTTGTACGAACAAGCACAATTCAAAGTAATACATTTCAAAGGGAGGGAAGCATATTGATGTTTCAACCCCTAGACATAATCTACCACAGAACTAGGGACTTTACGCAGAGACCTGACCAATGAGTAGTGCCCACATTACGCTTTGTGCTTTGATGATTAGTACTTAACGTTTCACTCAAGGATGATAAGCACACGTCCATGAACTAGTGTTGGAATGTGTCCCAACTGCGTCCACTATTTTGATTTATTTCAATGGCTGATCAAGAATGCTGATAGTTTTTTATACAGGGTCACGAGCTGAGATTCAAATACTTTTTTTCCACTGTAGCAACAGTCTAAATGACTGTAGAGTGCCCTGTAGGTCCTGAATCCCTAAAAGAGATCAGATAAATAATGCCCACGTCCAGCATATTCAGCAGGTGTAACCAGCCGAGCCCCTCTTGAATAGTGTACTTCGCCCATTTGATCAAACCCTGCACCGTCGGGTTTGATTAGCATCTCCTGTGGTTGCGGCTTGGACACTGTACAGACTCTGAAGAAAAAACCCATCAGCAAGCTGCCCAGTGATTCGACTCTTAATGTTTCTGTCTGAACATAATAGTCATTCACGCCTAAAGAGAGGGGGGGGGGGCACAGCACCCCGACATCCATGGCCCGATCACTCCGTGTGACTAGCATGAGTCATTTAGTATGCGGACACCCCAAAAACACGCAATGCCCAACAAACATACACAACCACCTCTAACTGCCTCCTCTCCCCTCGCTCAAACCTCCTCTAACAAACATTCTAACTATTATCAACTTATCTTGATAACCAGAATGGGTGGCAGGGACTTCCTGTTCTGTCTGGTGGTACGGTCATAGACATAGTCACCAAGATGTGCTAGAAACCAGCTTTTTTCTATCTCCCTTTTTCTCTCACTTCTCTCTCGTTCTCTTCCTAACAGGCTAACGGGGGTGTGGTTACATACCGGGCTAGTCAGTGTACTTCTGCCCGCGTAACGCTCGTAATGTGCAAATCAGACTCTCGATAAGGACATATCACAGAATACCGTTATATCCTGACCTGCCTACCCAGTGTTACCATGACGCCAACTACACTACGCAAGAGAGAACCGGGTTCATTACAACAAGGAATCGATGCTATCTAGGAACCAACGAAACTAAAAGTATACAGAAACCAACTAGTTATTTCATCTGACAGAAACACTGAAACATGGTAGATGAGCGGAGAGATAACCTTCTCTGGTAGTCGTTGGAAAAGATGTCTTCAAACTGAGCATAGAATCTTTGTCCAAAAAAACTCTCGTGTGGGGCATGTTAGATAAAAGTAGTTCTGCCTAATTAAAAAAATGGAGCCGATGACCGGCTCTGCTCAAGCGGTCCACAGCTCAGTGTCCTTGCAGGGTAATTGGAGTTCTCATAGGCCGAACCCCAAGGTCCAGGTGCCAGACCGACCAGTGCATTGACCAATCAACAACCAGTGTCTGCAGTCGGTCGTAAATGCCCTATCAACAGAACATCCTTAGGAGCCGCAGGACCTTTCTGTGCGACGCCCTTTGCATCGCAGACATATGTCTGCCTCACAGGGCACCCCACCCTTGAGGGAGATGTCTGTCTGCCTCACAGGGCACCCCACCCCTGGGGGAGATGTCTGTCTGCCTCACAGGGCACCCCACCCCTGAGGGAGATGTCTGTCTGCCTCACAGGGCACCCCACCCCTGGGGGAGATGTCTGTCTGCCTCACAGGGCACCCCACCCCTGAGGGAGATGTCTGTCTGCCTCACAGGGCACCCCACCCCTGAGGGAGATGTCTGTCTGCCTCACAGGGCACCCCACCCCTGGGGGAGATGTCTGTCTGCCTCACAGGGCACCCCACCCCTGGGGGAGATGTCTGTCTGCCTCACAGGGCACCCCACCCCTGAGGGAGATGTCTGTCTGCCTCACAGGGCACCCCACCCCTGGGGGAGAAGAGAAGGACTAAGGATCACACTGACACTTGTTTGAGTGACTCCACAACTACCAGACAATCAGTCAGATAGTCCGAATTCAATCACGTTTGTATTCCCCTGCCACGTTTGGCATAGAGATCAGGGGCTGACTAATCACACTGAGTTAACAGGCTTATCAAAAAAAAACAGCACAGGATATCTCTATCTCGCCCACTGCATCACCGCCATTTCTCGTCAAGGGAAACCCTCTGTAGGCTCGGTGGTGGATGTGTTTCTTATCTGATATGGGCAGGGACTTCCTTTTCTCTTACACGTTACACTTTTCAGTACTCTTGATCAAGGCTTATAAGGCTCTGGGGTAGTGCACTATGCAGAGGGTGAAATTTGGAATGACTTGTTTGTTGGGGAAGGACTAAAGGTCAAAGAGGGTGGTTTCTCAGATGTAATCGTAAATAAGATGCTACTATTGCAGTACCTGTTTTGAGCACGCGAGGCGATCCTACAGCCATACATGGTCACAGCGTTAATCACAGCCGACGTCAGAGAATACCCCGTCACAAGCGTTCCTGCCCACGCTACTACCATGACGCCACGTTACGACAGAAACAAGAACATGAACCGCCGATGCCATCTAGGAAACATTCAATCAGAACGCAATATCGCTGTGTTGTACAGAATATGTCAACTTTGTAAGCAATTGAAAAAGAAATCGACTTTTGTTGAAATTCTTATGAATCCGAAACATATTCACAGAAAGGAAGTTGACCAACGAAGACAATTCTACCAACTTCCCCTTCTGTAGTACTTAGTACTTTACTTTATTCACTTCACACAATGAACAAAAATATGAAAGCATAAAGTTGTACTGGTTCTATGTTTCATGAGCTAAAAAAGAAACAGGAACTATCCCATTTGGTGCACATCCACGTTAGTTAGCATTTCTCCTTTGCCCAGATAATCCATCTGACAGGTGTGGCATATCAAGAAGCTGATGAAACAGCATGAACGTTATACTAGGGCGCCTTGTGCTGGGGACCAAAAAATGCCACTCTAAAATGTCTAATTTGTTCACATAACACAATATCAGTCTCACAACTGTAGTGCATGTGTTACCACATCAGACTAGGACCTCAGACTGTGAACAAGACAGCTGATGAAACTGGACTTCTGCAGACACTTTTAAAAATCAGTCCCTGAGAAGCTTATCTGCATGCTTGGTGTACTCAACAGGGTCATGATCTAGCTGAGGATGAGATTGACGACCAAAAAAGAGCAATAGAAAATAAAGCCATGTTTTATTTTAATGAATACATTGTTATAACGTTTCAATAAAATAATTAAAACACAGGTGTAATATTGTAACGTTATTTATTTTGAAAACATCACGTTACTCAAATTACTCAACAAGAAATTACAGCACATGAGAAAGTGGTAATTTACAAAATGGGTTTTTCCATTGACATGAATGTACGCATAACACATTATTGGTCATCGCTTTGGATATACTATATAAACTGCTGACCAAACTGGTAAAAGTCCAATTATGAACATTAGGAAAACATTCGGTTGTTGCATTGCAATAATTCAAAATCCCTTATATTCCATAGGAACAAACACAAAGTTCATATAAAAAACATTTTGAACAATGTGCTATTTTGTAAAACCTTACCAACCACGTAGTCAGAAAAGACCCACAAGATTCCTATAGGACCCAATTAGTTGCATTTCTTTGAGAAACAAACTTGTAAAACATGCAGGCATATCATGTACCTAAAAAGAGGGCTGTCCTAAGGCATAAGCAGCCGCTTAGGGCCCAGAGTGCTAGTGAGCGCTGGACCACTAGGGGAAAGGGGCCCCCAAATAAAATGTTGCTTAGGGCCCCCTAAAGGCTAGGGCCGGTACTGCCCAAAAACCTTCAACAATTTATTCCACTGTCAACCAATTAAACACAGTCAACCAATTAAACACAGACTTACTAAGTAATCTCTTTCAACCAACAAGCACTTAAAACGCTAAAAGATGGTAGCAAAGGCAGTTAGAGATTTCTCCGGACATTGATCCATTTCATGTCATCACGCCAATACCAATGACGTGTTGGCCATTAACCAAGTCTATCAAACCTCTATTCTTATGGTGGCCCTCGACTCGTCCAAACGGCCATAACAATTCAGCAGGTCCACACCGAAGATTAAGATATAGCTCAGTTCCCCTCTCCAGGACCACCCCGCAGGGGTCATACTAAACGCTGTACTTGGGGTTAGTTCACTGTACTTAGGGTTAGCCATACTCCGTAGCAGGTGGACCTCTTACTAACTTATAATAGCCCGCAATGGCGCCCGGATCAATGTACAGGGATCCCTTCCTCCTGAGGTGTCCAGAGTCCTCGGGCTCTGAGTACAGCGACGATTCTGCAAGACGAAAAGACCGGCATTAATGGCGTGAACGTGTGCTCTCGTGACGATTCGCGCAGCAGCTAGCCGTGACCGGGTGTCATTAACGTGGAAAGGTCCCCACCCTGAGTGTTGTCCGGCTGCTGGCTGTGCTGCCTCAGCAGAGGGCGAGTGGCCTCCACCAGGGCCGAGTCCAGGCTCCAGCAGCGGGGCTGCTCCTCCCGGGGCGGATTGATGGCCTCGTCCCTCAGGAGCTCAGACGCGGAGCCCCGCTGGGCCGGGTTCTTCTCCAGGGCTCGCCCCAGGAATGCCCTCATGGTGACGCTGCAGTCCTCCGCTATGTCCTCCAGGGGAGGAGCCTGCTTGTGGATCTGAGGGGAGAGACAGAGGTCAGAGACCCGGTGGCTCCCTAAAGCCCTTCCCCATGACAGCGAGAAGTGAGTCATCCGTCAAAGCAGAGGCGTACGGTACTTCAACAAGAGAAACAGGACTTCTACAAATCAAGGTGGTGGAAAATAAACAACGCAAATGGAGACACCGTCAGTGTCCCCGATGGGTCTAGGCCACAAGGGGTGTGGTATAGGGTGTAGGGGGCGTAGGCAGTGTCACGTTAACGGAACTATTCCATGTGATGTTGAAGTCAAAATCTGCTTTTGCAAGAACGCAAGCCCATGTTGAGGAAATCTAAATTGGGTCATGAAAAACACGGGGCCTTTCGGCAGGTGCCGCAGAACAGGTGAAAAGGAAATTACAAGTCACATAAAGTGTTCAGCAGCGGCTTTATCATAAAAGGTTTGTGGCATCTGAACTGGCAGTGAGCCAAGCTGAATCAGTATGTTTCAACGAATGACTGGTCACAAGTGGGGGGTTTTCCGACCTACAAGCCGGAACTTTTGAAAAGAGGAAGGCTTCCGTGTTCAACGTTCGCTTATCTACAGTTCATCATCCGTCCATTTGAGTGAAACGGTCAGGTTCTTACTATGTAGAGGTAGGACGGGTAGGCGCTGCGCGGATATCTCCGGACCCACGGTGGGCAGCCGGTCTGCATGTGGATGATGGTGGTACCGAGGCTGTAGATATCCGTCTTGGTGTTGTGTCCTCGACACAGAACCACCTCCGGACTCATATAGATCTAAGGAACAGAACACAGTTACTCACGGGCGCAGGTTACGTGTGCAAGAAGACAGCCTGAGAATTGAGATATGGTCTCTGTGACTAAGCCACGCGTCAGGACCCCTAAGCCGGGCTCACGTTAGGCTCCGGGCACACCATAGGGGACAGAATGTACCGCTGTCTGTGGACTGTGAGACAGTAAACACACCAGTTCACCGTCTGACCACTGGCATTTCCAGCCTGCCCTACTCAGCAGTCCCCGTGTTACATAATGTCAGCCGCTCAACTCGATTGGGTCGCCGCATGTTTGTATACTTGTTCCCTCCCCATTGGTGCTCCTGGGTGTCATGTCTCTCACCCTCGGAGTTTCCCACTCAGCCAGCGGGGTTAAAGGTCAACAGAGGGGAGGAGGGAAGCGGGAAGAGGGGGATCAGGAGAAAGGGATGTAAGAAAAACCGGAGCATTTGCTCATCGTAAATGCGGCCAACTGTGGTGAGAAATGGAATGTGAAAATGCTATTGCTCAACATTCTTTCCACATATTGTAGCTGGTAAACACAGCACTTTTTTTCAGATTACTGAAGCCTATGCACACACAAACCTATTGTCCATTGTAACACAGTTTACTGCAGGTTTTATGTGATTTTGCGACTATTTTCGAAGGCAAACAATGGCCTAAAAATAGCTGTGCCACGAAACACGCCGACTGAACGTCTCGCCGGGCACGAGGAGTAGAACGGTTCTTCCAAGACAATGCTCTTGTTCCCTGTCATGTACGAGGGTTGGCGCCAAGCTCAAATGAGAATTCAAGAAGTCAACTGAAAAATCCAGTTGAATGTCCTGTTCTAAATCGGAGGGATCCTCCGGGAGGCTTGGAAGAGGACAGACTGCAGTCACCACCCACCTCGGTTCCCCGTAGATCTCTAGGGGTGTAGACTTCCCCTGTCATCTGTACTGTCAGTCCAAAGTCCACCAGCACCGCTTTGTCTGACATCAGGACGATGTTGCTGGCTGAAAGGAGAGGGAGGCAGGGAGAGGGTATGAAATTCAGCATACGAGCCGTTCAGTTCTGGCCTGCAGCACAGTCGGATCTCAGAACCCCGGAACGAATACAGCTTGTGCCCGGGTGCCATGTAATTAGCCTGTTGAGAGAGATGAGACTCAGAACTGCTTTAAAGTTCAGTGGTTCCACTTTTGTTCCCCAGTGTTTTTGTTGTACTGTATTTATATTTGAGGAAGTGAGAAGCATCAAAATGTGCACTAACGTTAATTTAAAGTTCACCTCCACCTACTCTATAACCGCCAAAATTGTTTTTAACACCACTGTATGGAAGGTATTTTCTGACCGTTTGAATTTTGAACCATATAAGATCCCAGCACAGACAACTGGCCACCAGCCGAAGCTAGGCTTCCCTCTTGATTTCTGCTTAGGCTCCTGTTTCAGGAGCGTTCCTCCTAGCCACTGCGTTTTAACATCGTATTACATGCCCATTGGAGTCTTAGGTTATGTATCAGTAGAAGAACTTGCTAGGGCATGTAGAGTCTCTGGGATTGATTGGATGTAATTAGGTTTTGGGTTTTATGCTGGGTGTTTTGTAAAAGCACTTTGTGACAACTGCCGATGTAAAAAGGGCTTTATGAATAAATGTGATTGATAGATTGACTAATTACTGAAGAAGCAAAATCAAAACTGTCACAAATTTAGCACAGAAATGAATGATTCCAGTAACAGGCAGGCTTCTCCCAAACCTCCTTTCCCCCAGATCCCTAACACACGGAGTTACATATTTTGGATTGTGTCACAAATAGCACCTTATTACCATTATTGGGCACTACTGTTGACCAGAGACTTAAGGGGATTACAAAGGGAAGTAGAAAGCCGTATGGGACGCAGCCAATGGACAGGAAGAGCACAGAACCAGATTGAAGTCAGGAAGTTACAAAGCTCCCCTGTTACTCCGTAACTCACTGAGGTAACTTGTTATTTTCTTCTAAGGCGCCGTGCAGCGAGACTGAACATTGCTACAAGGAGGGAAAGGCAGGCTGGAATTTCCAGACACTACAGCCTTTACTCTTTAGCCAAGATCTGACTGACTGAGCCAAACGGTTTTTACCTATGCACGAAAATGCTTTTTAGGTGTACACATTAACACAATAAATGTTTTGAGCACTTCACTTATTGAATGATTATCATGTCCTTACGAAGCAGCGTTTTGTACAACGGCTTACGGTTCACTTGAGCTCACTAATGGGTATCAGGATCTAGATCTCACGGTTGATGGTCATTCACTCCATTTGTGGTGTCAGTCAATCTCACTAACAGACTGCAGACCCTGCCTGGCTATCTAATCTCATTTGAACATCCCGTGACCCAGCAGTCTCAGTAGTTATATAGCGTCTTCCTTCTGACCACATCACACACGGGTCACTGTCAAGAATAACACTTCAAACATACGATAGGGATGCGACTGAAGTTGTAAACTGTAACATCCTAAATACCAGCTACCTGTTTGACCTAATCAACATCGGCGACACCAGAACTTCCGGCTGCCTTCTTGCAAGGGCTCAGAAGAAATACCAGAGAAAGTTTCCTTATCTTAAAGGGGCAAAATGTTTTTCGTAAATATGGAGCTCTGTGGTTACTTCAAGTGAAGCTACGGCTGATTTCGCTTTGAAGCATTGGCAGTAGATGCAGTCTACTGAACTGTTTCCTGTCCTGGTTACATTTGAAAGAAATGTTCTTATTCTTACTCTTATGCTTCTATAAGTGTTGTATTTGTTTCTATTTCTATCACTTTTTTATACTCACGTTTGATGTCATGGTGGATGACGTTGTGAGAGTGTAGATATTCTAGGCCTCTGAGGACCTGCTTCGTGACCCAGATGATCTCAAACTCCCTCATGGGGCCACAACTGTCCAGTTTTTCCAGAACTGAGCCTCCCTCGCCAGCCTCCATGAACAGGTGAATGTTCTGGTCCCAGAGAAGAGCACCGTAGAGCTCGGCAATGTTCTCATGGTGGAACCGTGCCTGGATCTCCACTTCGGCTGGTTTGAAATGCTCCATGGGGATCTAGGAGCATGGATGATGAAAGGAACCACATTCAGTGCACCTTGTACAAACACAAGCACTGTATTCCAAAAGAGATTTAGACAAGATTTAGATAATCTCTCTCTTTTTCCAGATATCCTGGTCAGGGCAAGTTTTTCTGCTAATTCCCACTTGATTCTGGATATTCCCTCAACCAGGATATTGAAAGCTCACAGAATTTTCCAACCCTACAATTACACTAGGTAAATTGTGCAACATTCTACAACATTGTTAGTATGTAAACATTTCCACTTGCTATGGAATAACTAAGTCACTCCCATCGTGTGTAAAAACAGTGGTCTGAAATAATAGCAATGCTGTCCCCATGAAAACCAAGACATCAAAATTTTATGGGATTTGAAAAAGGTTTAGTGTAAACCTACATAAATATTTGAATGGCTGCTCGATTGATTTGTTTTTTTTCTAAACCCAGAGCTGTTACTTTGGGGGTTTTGGATGGGTTTTCTGTGTGAATACTTTCTGTATCCATCAGCAATGCAAGGTGTTTTCTAGAGAATATTACTTTCTTTCTACATAGTGTTACTTTGATTTTGATGCTTTGTATCAAGTTTTAAAGTGGTTGTTTACTGGACAGGACAGGATTGAGGGCCTGCTGCTTTGCTGCAGATTTATGCCAAAAAACTGGTTCCCGTTACTGAGAAGACAAAACTTACTGGCAGCAATGTTTCATAACACATATTACAGCCAGCACTCTGCAAACATCTGCGACATTTTAGCACAAGGCAAGGGGGGGGGGGAAATCACCACTCACCAGTTTGCAGGCCATTCTCTTTCTGGTTACAGTATCCTGGGCCAAGTGGACTTTCCCAAAGGAGCCTTTTGGAACATAGCCACCTGAGCCTGGGGTTTTGTAGGTCCAAAGCCATGGAAACAAAAGCACGTCCAAATCGATGCGATAGCGTCCCTTCTTCAGTACGACGTGTTTCTGCACAACAGGACCAAAGCGCTGAGTGTGAGATACTTCGCAATAAACACTGTGAACCTAGTACACTACATGTATACTCTTTTGTAACCATAAACAAAAAGAGGAAAACAATTACAACGCTTTAACGGACACATCTAATGTGATATTTCACAGTATAGTGAGCAGACAACACATACTCTTAAGAGTGAATGATGTCTCACCTTGTTCAGAAAAACACCCATCTCATCTGTAAGGCGCTGCAGAGCTTCTGGCTGCATGTTAGAGATCAGGTTGACAAAAGATAGCAAGTCCGCCACCGACCCATACCTGACCCTGTCACCAACACTCCCCTGCTCTGTGCCTCCTGCTTTCTGCTCTGTCCCCTCATCCCCAGAATCATCCAAAGTCTCCTCGTTTTCATCCATCTCTTCCTGAGACAGGCCGTCCTCGAACAACACTCCGGTCTCTCCCTCCTCTTCCTCGGAGTGGTAGAGATTCTCAACGGCGTCAATGATATCCTCGATGTTCATGTGAGCCAGTAGGAGCTCTAGTCCGGCGTTTTCATATTTGTAATCCATTGTTGATGATCTGTTTCTGAAATACAACGTTTTAATTGATATCTTTATATGAACCAGGCAATGGGGATTCTAAGAATGAGCAAACTACATAGACTATATAGCAATGCCTGTTTTCTTTGCAAATGAGGGGTATTTTAAAGACAATATGTTGCCCATTGATTAAATTGCACCATCATTGTATGCTACACCGTAATATAAGGAAAAACACATAAAAAACACATTACAGGCTAAAATATTCTTCTAAAACACACTACGCAGTGTGTATCCAACATCGCTGTACGTAATACTACAGTAGTAGCCACTGAGTTGCGTTTATACATTCTAGTATACAGCAATAAAATGCCATTTTAAAGCAAAACATTAGACAAAAATAAAGTCATACTGTAAATACATGTAATGAAATAGTATGTGCTTACCTGAGTTTCAGTTATCTAAAATCAGGTCCGATCGCGCTTAATTCATCCTTGCGTCCGACAGCGTTCGAGTCTAGCGCGTACTGATGAGTGTGACACAACACACTCCAGCTAGGAAGTATCGAATACACATGAGGAAGTCTAGAATCTGCGTAAGTGTTTGAACAAGACATTAAAAAACATCTAACATTATCTCCCCCTGTCAATAAAAACATGTCCTATGGCCCTAGTATAGATCGTTTCGTTTTTCCTTTCAATATTTGGTTTCCATATACAAATTTAGTAAGTTATTTAGAAGACTCGCTGTTCATAATTACATGGAATTGAATTGCGGTCGTTTCCCCCCGAACACCAAAACGGTGCCCGTGTGCGTCTATTTTATAAATTTATTATGCAACACCCCCTATGTCAGTGGTTCTTAACCCATTCCTTAGGAAACTCCAGACATTCCACATCTTAGCTGCAGCCCGGAACAAGCACAGCAGATATACTAATCAAGGGCTTGAGGATTATGTGCGCTAGCAAAAGGGTAGTTTAAATACCCGGACTGTCTGCAGTTCTCTAGGGAATGGGTTAAGAACCACTGACCTATGTGCTGCCAACGTTTAAATGGTTGAATGAGAACGGAGATACCATACCGTGATGCAAATTGTCATTACTTTCTTTGTTTTGTAGGTAACATTAATGCTCATACATTTTGTCTTTTGCAAATATTGTAAATACGTAAACGCAAACTGATATCATATTTGTCATTTTTCGCATTCCGTCAAACAGCTTCTTACGCATGCGCATTTACCCATGTCTGTCGATACAATGGCGGCTTCCATAGCGGTGTTTGTGTTACATATGAGGGGCAGAAAATGCATCTCAAAATGCTTTCCAAAATTAGACTCTTGTTTTCAAAGAAAGCTCGGAATTAGTACTGCTGCAACGAAGACCGATACAACCAACAAGAAAGATGAAATCGGTATGTTTCACATCCACCGACCATATATAAATTATTGTTACATGTCGAGTTAGCTACATTTTTTAAATAATATATCAGCTAGCCAATGTCCATAAATGATATAGCCGGTATTTATCCCGATATTGTACGTTTTTACGTTCATCAACAACTCCGTTCCACTTCTCATGTTGCTAGAGACATTGCCTACACTAGCATAACATAGACTAGACATGAATCAATGTGATGTCGGTCCAAAATACAGAATGTAGTAACAACGTGCAAAGGGTATTCTCAGCGTGTGCACGAATTGTGCTTCTGTTTTCCTATTTCTAAGAACCAAAAGATGGAGTCAAATCTTTTCACACCGTCCAAGAGGAGAGGATAGAGCAGGCTGAGAGGTCTGTCCTGATCAGCTGCCCCTCCAAAACCAACGAAAAGAAGTTCCTGAAGTATCTATCACGACATGGAGATATTAACAAATGTTTTTTTTATGAAAGCTATGTAAGTTATTTAATTTGCATTAGTATGAGTCATCTATAACAAAACAAAAATAAATTCCCCTAAATCATGTTTTTTGAAGGATTCATTTATAAGTGACTTAATTTTGTCATGAATGTTGGATGACAAAACAGCTGATTTTGTGTTCACTACAATTTATTTGTATTTCAGGGAACATATGCTGTCGTAGAGTTTGCCCACAAGGAATGCCTCACATCACTACATCAAGACACTGCAATTCCGAGTGTTAACCATGAAGCTTCAGTGCCTTTCAAGTCCAGACTACTCTCTCTCAGAAACACTAGCTCTGTGGACCAGTCCAGTGGCCAGTCTGCCCCTTTGTGCCAACCACAGACCACCATCCCCATGAACGACCTTATACTGAGACTGTCCAATGAGAGCAGTGTAAGTCTGCGTGGACCGTTTCTAAATACTGTGACTTTATTTCCTGCGGTGGTCTAGGATTTTACGCAGCTGTCGCATGTATGAGCCAGCATGGGTTGGAATCTGGCCTAATGCCGAATGACAACAGTCTGTGCAAAATGAAATGGTAAATGGTTTCGTCCAGGGCTATGTTAAATGCATGCCAGGAAAACCCTCAAATACACTTTTTTATATACTTTGGTATACTGTTTTTAGCAGAGTAAGACCCCACATTTATGTCTTTGTCAAATGGTGGTTACCTCAAAAGAGCCCTTGCTTTTGTTTCAATATTACAGTTTCAGTAACAACACTGTAACAACTTCACACAGTTCAATAACACATTTTGCTTCGCTTTTTCCTTTGTCTTAGATTGACCAACAGATATCCTCCCTTACAGAGATGCACCAGCTGACGGAAGAGAACGTTTGTCTCCGATACCTGGTCTGCTCCTTGCTAAAGGACATAGCTGCTGCATATTTCCCAGGATGCAAAGTCCGACCCTTTGGTTCTTCAGTGAATGGCTTTGGAAAACTGGGCTGTGACCTGGACATGTTTCTGGATCTGGACGGCATCAGTGGGAGGAATCTGAAAAAGGTAAGAGATCAAGCTGTAGGGTATGACTACAGTAGAGCAAGCCATAGCCGTTTAGTCTCGCGCAGGAGAAGCCACATTAGTTTTGTTTTTTAAACAAATCAGAGAATCCCATTTATAAAAAGAGTGTGAATTTAATTAAAAAATGTAATGTTTGCGCATAGGTCATACAACCTGTGTGCACACGCTGGTAGGAGATATCCTGGCAATTTCTTTAAAAACATTTAAAAGATATATTTTTCAAAATGAGCCAGCAAACACAGTACACAGTTCCCCTGTTCCTCAGCTTACCTCATCGTGTATGCTAACAGCTGGGCATATATATAACACACTTTCCGGCAAATGGTATGATTGCTTGATTTGCCACTGCCTGGAAACGGTCACATACATTCACAGATTTGTGATAGCATATGATTGACAAATGGAGCCCAAGGAGAGAAAAAACGAATTATAAATACATCAAGGAAATCTTTTTGTTTTTGGGAGTTAGTTGGCTGGTGTTGGAGCACCAGGCCTGTGAACATTAGATTTCTTGTTGGCAAGATGATAGGTCATTCCTTCGGTGGGGAGAAGTTAACATGAACTTCTCCCTGTGTGCTTGCATTGACAAGATGATAGGTCAGTCCTTCGGTGGGGAGAAGTTAACATGAACTTCTCCCTGGATGCTTGCATTGACAAGATGATAGGTCAGTCCTTCAGTGGGGAGAAGTTAACATGAACTTCTCCCTGGATGCTTGCATTGACAAGATGATAGGTCAGTCCTTCGGTGGGGAGAAGTTAACATGAATTTCTCCCTGGATGCTTGCATTGACAAGATGATAGGTCAGTCCTTCGGTGGTGAGAAGTTAGCATGAACTTCTCCCTGGATGCTTGCAATGACAGCATTCCTCACCTATTCAGTTCAGATCATAAGCTTTTTCTGCTACTTAATTGCTTTGGCTGTTGTTACCTTTTTCAAGAATACATTAGACAGGGTATCTAGCCCCCTGTGACATCAACTTCAGCTATAGAAACATGTTGAGGGAGATGGAACCCTTGCACATCTCTTGAACTTGACTCCCAGGGAAAAGCCATGTAGCAGGCCCCTTGCAGTGTTAACCTTTCACATAAACACTTTACAAAGCTTGTCAAAATGCTGTCTTCATGCCAATGTTTCTTCGTGTCTCTCCGACTTGTACAAATGGTTTTAATACATTAAAATATGTAATTGGTAGCAATGTTATTACACCGGCTTTTTGTTTCTAATCCAGATTTTGGCATGCTGGCTATGTTACCCATGGCATTTTAACTGTCTTTTCGTGTCATTAAAAGCACATGGTTAAATCAAAGGCTCCATGTGGACAGCTTAAATCAGGGTTCTCCTTGGAGTACCAGACAAAGCGCTCTGCATCTGAGCGCGCGGTGACCCAGAGCGTCCTGTCGGTGATCGGGGAGTGTGTGGACCAGTTTGGGCCTGGCTGTGTTGGGGTTCAGAAGATCCTCCAGGCTCGCTGTCCGCTGGTTCGCTTCGCCCACCAGCCATCGGGGTTCCAGTGTGACCTCACAGCAAACAATAGGTGACACACACACACACACATACACACATACACACACTGGAGCACATAACTGAGTTATATAGTTATAATGTAATTAATTAAATTAAGACCAATGGAACTCTACAATAAGGTTCTTTAAAGTTGGGATTTACTTAAAGTGTAATACCTAGTGCATCTTCAGTCCTGAGGAAGGTGCCTTATCTCGTCAGCAACCAGTCTATAGAAATATTTTTCTCTATTGCAGAATTCTGTCGGCATTGTTTTACTTAGGATGTTCATCTGACACAGAACTATCAGTCACCTTTCAAATGTCAAATGCTGTTTGTCATTTTGAACTAATGAAGAGAGACTGTGTTCTCAGTTTCGTGGCGCCCTTTGAAACGTTGCTCAAACGAAACGGAAACTCAAATTCCTTTGGTTGCTCGTTTCTGGCTTTTTAAAAATCTGGTTGTCCTGAAACTGTCGGGCACACGAGAGGAGTCGGTTGAGGGGCGTTTCAAGGGAGGGATGTTGCTCACGGTGCGTGTGGCATGAAACTAGACCAAACAGAAGACGCATGAGTGTGAGGGAGGCAGCTTGTCGAGTTCCACTTCCTTTTGGCCCTTTTGGCTTAAAATAAGTGTTACTGTGGTCCCTGGGGGATGGAAAGGTTGCCTGACAGGGAAGTAGCCAGATACTAACACAATGTAGCATGCATTCAAAGGATAGCCTGAAACCAGATCTCACGCCATTTGACCTTGACAAATGGGGGAGGCTTTTTTCTTTACTGTCCAGCCAATCCAGCGGATTTTGGAGGAGGGGAAGTGAAAATTGCATTGCTGTCTCTGTTGTTATATTTGCCCTGAAATCCGGAACTGGTGCCCAAATCAACACGCGCTGACGTTTAGAAACAAACCCCACCATGACTGTGTGTAGAGACCTCTGGGTGGCACATTGGGGGTTGCTTGATGCCTATGTTTAAAAATCAACGACTGAATATGTAGCATTCCTTTTTAGGAAATTCAATGTGAACCAATCTTTCAGACTGATGCGTTGTGATTGAGATAATTACAATGTTCACTTAGATGTTCAGTGAAAACTCTGGTGGATGTTTTCACGGCAACATTTTGGACCTCTGCTGTCTGTTGAACCAATTGTAACTTTTATAGTATTTCTATTGAAACTGATTTAAAATTGTTTTGTAATGGACATAAATAAACGAAACTGTTTTCTTTAGATTGTTTTATTTTGCTTCTAACTTCAAATAATGCTTATTGAATCATACAAAGCTTTCCTTTCTGTACATTTTAATAACAAAAGACCAAATATATTCTGATAATGAATGGA
Source organism: Novumbra hubbsi (assembly GCA_016801125.1). NCBI lineage: Eukaryota > Metazoa > Chordata > Actinopteri > Esociformes > Umbridae > Novumbra > Novumbra hubbsi. The sequence continues at coordinate 1,257 of JACXGK010010289.1, read as the reverse complement.
AAATGTATAAATGATATGATAATAAATATAAATGCTCTTTCTGTAACTCTAAATTATGTATAATGCCTAGATATACATGTAGTACACTTTTTAAGGACCCATGATAAGTTATAAAAGGTAATGTTATGTAATTCAATTAAAATCTATCATAATCATGCTAAAAACATAGAAAAAGTTATTAAAATGAAATGTTAAGATCTATTCTGAGAAGGTAGCAGTTTCAACTGAAATGGCAGTCTTAAGAGAGGTTTGGGAAACCACGGTCTTTATTGAAGGGCTCTCTTCGGTTAAGTTTGCCTTACACGTCCTGGACTGTCAGGGTTTTCAAGCCTGCTGTGTCAGATATACTTACACTTATACTAGAAATGACGAGAATTGGAATCCTATTGTTCAGTGAACTGAATGATATATGATGCTCTGACCTATCGGGTTCTCATTGTCATGCCGTTACTATGCCAATTGGTACATCTTTTAATCCTTTCCGTGTGGTCCTTTGTGTGCACTATTCATGCTCATCTAGGGATTTTAAGATGACACAGTTGACTCACATATCTTCCTAGAGTACGCTAGAACTACCCACAAAACACTGCATACTCATTACTGGCGTACTGCTTATGTGACCGTTGATATGATTAAATACAGTACAAACTGAGTTTCCTGTCTCGGCACTAAATATTGTTTTTTTGTTGTCTGTCATTCTGTTTCTGTCCATAGGGTGGCGATGAAGAGCACTGAGCTGCTATACTTGTGTGGAGCGTTGGACAGGCGGGTGCTGCGTCTGGTGTTCAGTGTTCGGTGCTGGGCTCGGTCTCATAGTATCACCAGCTCGATACCTGGCGCCTGGATCACCAACTTCTCCCTGACAGTCATGGTCCTGTTCTTCCTGCAGAGGAGGACAGTTCCTATACTGCCCACGCTGGACTACCTCAAGGAACTCGCAGGTTGAGAGAGACACACACGCAAGAACCACACCACCTTTCTACCATACTAGAGTAGTATCGACAACATATTGTCTTTGTTATTTCAGATCTGGCTGGTAGTACCCTGTTCACTAGCACCGTTATTAGTTTAATTCAGAAAAGCATGCTTCAAGCAGATAGCAAGTAGTCACTGAAAGAATGGTAAATTTGTTTTTTGTTGTTTAAAGTTGTGTTTCTTGATGGTATTGATTGGTGATCATCAACAAATATCAGTGTTGTTGTGGACCCGTGTCCCTTCACCCCCCCGTGTCCCTTCACCCCCCCGTGTCCCTTCACC
>JACXGK010010288.1:0-18338 GCA_016801125.1 Novumbra hubbsi | reverse complement strand
ACACAGCTAGCCTATGGCAGTCCTTACACAGCTAGCCTATGGCAGTCCTTACACAGCTAGCCTATGGCAGTCCTTACACAGCTAGCCTATGGCAGTCCTTACACAGCTAGCCTATGGCAGTCCTTACACCGTTAGGTTTCCAGGGAATATGATGTCTGCAAAGGAGGTGCTAAAGGATGCGTGTCAGTTGGACTTCCGGGGGGACACAAGAAGTTGTCTGATTGACAGGGGAGGAAAGGAGGACCATGCTTACAGTCTGTACATGCAGAGATCCACGAGGTGATCCTGGGGGTTGGGGGTTATACGGTGTGTAGACAACAGAAACAAGAGCGGCCAGGCCGTCAACCATTCACCACAGAAGCAGAACACACACACACATATCAGAACACACACACACACACATATCAGAACACACACACACACATATCAGAAAACACACACACACATATCAGAACACACACACACACATATCAGAACACACACACACACATATCAGAACACGCACACACACATATCAGAACACACACACATATCTTACCAGAATACATTTTACCCGGCGTGCCATCTTTTGAGCAAAAAGCAAAGCGGGTGGATGAGCGGAGCGAGCGGAGGAAGAGGAGTTAGACATTAGTACTAGTTAGGCAGGGTCACACAGAGAGGGAGCCAGAGAGAGAGAGAGAGAGAGAGATTCAAACAGATGGAGGGACACAGAGAGAGACAAACACAAACAGAAATGAGGCAGAGACACAAAAACAGAGGCAGAGGCAGACAGAAATGAAGGGACAGACCTAGATGAGGGGACAGACAGACAGAAATAGAGGGACCAACAGACAGAGACAAGGGGACAGGGAGACAAAGATGAGGGACAGATGGACAGAGAGGAGGGGACAGGGAGACAGAGATGAGGGGACAGGGAGACAGAAATAGAGGGACCGACAGACAGAGACGAGGGGACAGGGAGACAGAGATGAGGGACAGATGGACAGAGAGGAGGGGACAGGGAGACAGAGATGAGGGACCGGGAGACAGAGATGAGGAACAGATGGACAGAGAGGAGGGGACAGGGAGACAGAGATGAGGGGACAGACAGACAGAAATAGAGGGACCGACAAACAGAGACGAGGGGACAGGAAGACAAAGATGAGGGACAGATGGACAGAGATGAGGGGACAGGGAGACAGAGATGAGGGGACAGGGAGACAGAGATGGAGGGACAGACAGAGATGGATGGACCGACAGACAAAGATAGAGTGTCGGAGAGAACTAAGTGGGATAAAAAAGTCTCATTAGTAATGAACGGCAAACTGAGGATGTGTTGGAGCAAGAGCAAAGATAGAAGGTCTGGATAAATTCCAAACACGGAAAGTTGTACATCATAGTTAGGAATGACAGAAGTATTTGTCAGAAGTGAAATCTTGTCACAAGTGTGTCACAAGTAAGTCATTTTGGCAAGAGAGATGTCCAAACCTAACAAGGCAAAATGCACTTGCCGGATAAGTACTTGCCAGACATTTAGTAGCAAACTTGGGAGATCTTAGGAAACAAAGTAGACATACATACAGTATTCATTGCGGGTTGAGCACATACTTTAGTCGGTTGGTCACTTGTCCTCAATCATCGAAACTCAAAAGCACAAATCAAGCTAGCCAGTGTGAACATTCATTATGTTATCGTTGACATATTGTTGGAAATATCCTCATCCCATTTACATTTTCAAAGTAGCTAGCTAGCAGAACAACACCTAAAGGCCAGAAGCCAGCTATCAGGGAACATGACAGCTTGCTTAACTGTTGCTAATGATGATGATGTCCAGCAGCACAGGCATGTTTCTAATTTAACAGGCTTTAAGCACTCTGCGGTCCAACATACTAGACACTAGAACTTCCCAGGTGCTCGTGGAAGAACAGAGAAGACAGAAAGTAAGTATGCATTTTGAAACCCAGTCTTTGTGGGATTGTAAGCAGTCATGTTCTGGTTCACTGGTTTACAGACACATTCCGGGCCTTTTTCATCTGCAAAATGTTGCCTTTTTTATGTTACTCTTCAGAGCACAGCTTAATGATTTCTTACTTAAAGCCATCACATTCATTAATATCCACCATCTTGGCGTAAAAGCCAGTGGTTTTCACATTAAAATGTCCCCATTAAGACCTCACAGAGACTTTGAGAAATGACTGTTGACAAAGTGACGGTTTTAACATAGTGGCTGCTGTGTGTGGTGGTTAGAGCAAAGACTGTGTGTGGTGGTTAGAGCAAAGGCTGTGTGTGGTGGTTAGAGCAAAGACTGTGTGTGGTGGTTAGAGCAAAGACTGTGTGTGGTGGTTAGAGCAAAGACTGTGTGTGGTGGTTAGAGCAAAGACTGTGTGTGGTGGTTAGAGCAAAGACTGTGTGTGGTGGTTAGAGCAAAGGCTGTGTGTGGTGGTTAGAGCAAATACTGTGTGTGGTGGTTAGGGCGTGGGCTGTGTGTGGCAGTTAGAGCATGGACTGTGTGTGGTGGTTTGGGCATGGGCTGTGTGTGATGGTTAGGCTGTGGGCTGTGTGTGGTGGTTAGGCCGTGGACTGTGTGTAGTGGTTTGGGCGTGGGGCGGGTGTGTGTGGTGGTTAGGGCATGGGCTGTGTGTGGTGGTTAGGGTGTGGGGCGGGCATTGGGTGTGTGCGCGGTTTACCTAGAGAAGCGTAGGACCCCGGGGGCAGAGCGGCCGCAGAGCTGAAGGGAGAAGCAGAGGGCACGGTGACCAGGCGGGATTTGGCATTGGCCGCGGCGTTCACATCAATGTCACTGCGGGAACGCTGGAGGGAACCGCTGGGGTTGGAGTTCACCCTGGAAGTCACAATCTTGCCTGCCAAATGTCGAGGGGGTTGAATATCAACGCATCCAAATCAATAACGCGTAAAATAAAGGCGGCCTGGATACGAGAGATAAAGTGAGTTGTAATCTTACCCCTGGACATGCTGCCCCCTATCAAGCCCTTGACAGACGGAGGCCGGCTGAGGAGAGGAAGCCATAAAAAGGTTAGTGTCCATCCTCTCCATCATCAGAACAGTTCCAACTCCCGGAATGAGGACCATTCAGTGAAAACCATCGTCTGTCTCGGAGGGAGATGACCTCACTGTCTAAATCCCAAGCACGGACTTACCAGAACCGACACTGTGCCAGTGGGTCATGGTTTGTGAGCTCACTAAGTTCACTGAGCGGCAAACTCAATCAATATAATTACTGCCGGAGTTTTCCCTAATCACAAAATGACTGCTATCAGCAAGGTAGCTGGATACATTAGTGGCGTTTTTAAATCAATGTTAACTACCCTTTAAAATCTCCTTCCATAGATCATCATGAATCATATTCCCAAAAGAATAGAAAAGGACAGATCCAAGAAGGGAGAGGGGGTCTAGATGGAGGGATGAGGAAAACAGATGGGTATCTAGGAGGACTAATGATGGGAGAGGTAGACAGGTATGCATTTATAGGGAGGGATGAGTGGAGAGGTACACAGATATGTATTTAGATGGAGGGATGAGGGGAGGTAGACAGATATATATTTAGATGAAGGGATGAGGGGAGGTAGACAGATATATATTTAGATGAAGGTATGAGGGGAGGTTGACAGATATATATTTAGATGAAGGGATGAGGGGAGGTAGACAGATATATATTTAGATGAAGGGATGGGGGGAGGTAGACAGATATATATATTTAGATGAAGGAATGAGAGGAGGTAGACAGATATATATTTAGATGAAAAGATGAGGGGAGAGGTTGAGAGATATGTCTTTAGATGAAGGGATGAGGGGAAGGTACACAGATATGTCTTTAGATGAAGGGATGAGGGGAGAGGTACACAGATATGCATTTAGATGGTGGGATGAGGGTCTAGGTAGATGGATGGAAATCTAGGTGGAGGGATGAGGTAGATGGATGAGTAACTTACTTGAGGCTCTCCTGAGAGGAGGAGGACGAGCGGTCAGACTGTGGCAGGGAAATTATGCTATCAGAACCCTTCAGATGGGACTGTAGAGCCTTCTGATAGGTCGACTCTAGAGCCTGAAACAGATGCTCCGCCTCCCGGCTGTAGTGGCCATGAAAACCCCAATAACATCTATGAGGGAAAGAAAGACAAAGGGGAGTCAGAGGTCACATGAAGGTCCAAGAGGTCACATGAAGGTCCAAGAGGTCACATGAAGGTCCAAGAGGTCACATGAAGGTCCAAGAGGTCACATGAAGGTAAGTACATGAACAAAATGATCAGCACAACTGCACGCATCAACCAGAATTACACCGCCAGAAAAAGTGAGACCATTCTAGCGGGGTAATAATACTTTTCATATCAGTAGTGGAATCCTGGACACAGAAAGATGACATATTAGTCCACATTTTAATCCACTGGTGTCAGTCATGAATTCACAAAGCAATATATTACCCATTGCAGAACTTCACAGTCTAATTCCCTGTTTGAATGAAGAGAAATTCAGACTAAAGTACCAAGAAAACAACAATCAACCAACTCACTTTCTGGCGACGGATCTGGCCTCCGAATCGGCATCGTGGATCCCTTTCTTGATGGTCTCGGTGAGAACAGCCACGTGCCTGGAGGGGTAATAAGGAAACACGACGGACACCAGTTCAGGTACGGCAGCCAGGACACCACAGCTGCACCAGCTGAGAGGACACAGAGACCTCCTCATTCCCCCGGGACTTCTGGATAACACCCTCTCTCTCTAGTATCCCGTAGCTCTACAGTATTCCAGTCTCCTCGTCCACAGTGGGGACGTGACCGCACGGCACGCTTTTAAACCCTCTGGGGGGGTTCTGATAGGGACGGCCCACTCCCGACTCCCCGCCGTCATCAATCCGTTGGACAAGGCTCATCAGTGGCCCAGTGAGCCAAAACCCAACTACTTACAGCAAATGCCAAACGCCCCGCCTCCGCACGCACATAATTGAGCTCCTGAGCGGGGCGGCTGGGTTACCCAGAACCCGGCGCATCGCCTTCTACACCGCGGACTACGTATCGTCGGCGTGCGACGGACGCTCACCTCTCCAGCGTGTGCGTCTGCCACTCCAGCAGTAACAGCTCCAGGAACTCGTAGCTTCGCCTGAAGGGAGAAGACACGGTGGGCGTTAACGTGGCGCTTGCAGGGTGTGGGCGGCGGGGCGCGTGCCTGGCGGCAGTAAGGTCGGTAGCTACCTTCTGACGGCCACCGACTTGGAGGTGCAGTTGCTTGTGATGATGGGGATGAGGCGGGGGTAGTGTGTGTGCTGGAAGACAAGAGGGGCGCCCCGGACATCACCAAACACTTGATTACTTCATGTCTCAACAACGCGGAGCCTTTCACAACCCGGACATTTGTCGGGTTTCGTTTACGGTTTGCCACGTGGTGCGTGATCGTCCGCTGGAAATGCCCGGCATATGACGGCCAGGGTGGGTGTGGTACTCACCCTTAGGATGAGGCGAATGGCTGCCATTCCAGACGTGGCCATGACTTTGGCACTGTTGGGCACCAGGTTGAGCAGCGTGGGCATCAGGGTCTCGGCGCAGTGATCAAACTTGTTGCCCATTAACGTGGAGAGGTAGCTGGAGAGATTCCACACACACAGACACGACGAATCAATCCGTCAAATCGCGATGGAAACATTTCCCTTCAGGTTGTGGGATTGTACACGGTGTCCAGACTCGGAGCACTTCCGTCACGGCCTGCTTACCCCAGCGTGATGCAGGCCTCTCGTACCACCTGGGACCTCAGGTCTTTGGCTGACAGCTTCAGCGGGGCCTCCAGGAGACGCAGCTGCTGAGGGAAGCTGTCGTAATCCAGCGCTCCGGCCAGCAGCAGCGAACGCACCTTCTTCAGCTGGACAGAAGGAGACCCACAAGAACCGTTACGACGCCGCCGTCGCAGCGACCACAACACAGAGGATGGAAACGGCACGTGTGGTCCTTACAGCGGTAACTCTGTGCTCCCAGTCGTTTTTGTCGTCAGACAGAACGTCCCGGACTTTGGAGAAGTTGTCCTCCAGCTCTCTGTTCGAGTGGATCTGTTGACAAGAGAAGCGCCAGGGTTCAGGCCGGTGATTTAAGCCAAGAGGTGCCTTAAACGGGCACGCACTCTTACCTGGACGGTGGGAACCTCCTCGAACGCCTTGATGAAGTCCTCCTCGTCCACGGCACCTGCGGCCGCGTCTTTAGCGGAAATCTTGCCGGGAACTGCGGCGGAGCTCGGCCTGCGGACAGAGGTGGCAGCTCCCGTCCGTCTCCCACTGGGGGGCGCTTTGGAGGATGATGCAGAGGAGGAGGACCGACCCCCGTCCACAGAGTCTTCATCATCAAAGTTCTTATCTACCAAGGGAGAGGAAAAGTTCCTCTCAGTGACTCATTTTTGCTTTAGTGACCTCGGCACCGTAGGAGAACAAACTTGGTGACCTCAACCTTGCTAATTTCTGTTTGGTGAGGCAATGTGTACAGCAAGTCTACTTAACCTGGATCGTTACACAAAATAAGCTGTCCACTTGTCTTAATTCCAGTTCAGTTCACACACGGATTACTATAACAGGCACTTATAAATACAGTGTTTGTCTCAGTGTCTAGTACCAAGAAAAGTAGTATTAGGAACCTAAGCTAACTAGCATTAGCCCACCAAGTGGTGGTATATGGTATCTGCTAGCAATGTAGCAGATAAAACAGACTTCGGGTTATTGCGCTAAATGTATCCCTTAAGGGACAAGGTAAGTAGCTTTATTTTAACGGTCAATACCGGACCCCTGTAGAAGTGATAATAACAGAATTATTTATAAAGCACAAGACCAACACACCCCAGAAACACCGCCACAGGCAGACAGTGAGAGAAACGCCCCATTCACATACAGCCCTGCCTCACTGCCAGTGACAAGCCCACCATACCGCCCCTGAGGATAGCCAGCATGGACCCACCAACAAACAGATCATCTACAGACAGACGTGGACCGGGCAAGAGGGGATTTAAGAAAGAGAAACATTGGGTGAAAAAGAAATAGGAAATAGACAAGGATGACAGCACAGAGAGAAAGAGATCATATGAAGAGATCAAGTACAGAATGAGATTCTTACGAGAACAGATCTTCTTGCACACCAGCTTCCTCAGCAGCATGATCTACGGCACGCTCTCCAAAGCATATTCCTCACACGGTGTCAGCATCAACAGTGTGTGTGTGTGTGTGTGGTTGACAGTGCTAGACAAGCTCCCCCTTAAGCCCTCCTGGCCGATGGTTATCTGTTAACCCCAGCGCTGTGTGTGTGTGTGTGTCAGGAGGATGCTGGTGGCTCCTGCAGGAATTGACATGTCCGTTAGGAACACTGTCAACCACAGAGGGAGGGGAAGGTGCCAGTACGTGTGATGTCATCTCACTCAGGGCATTGGAGGAAAGGAAAAAAAACAACGAATCTTAGTTGTAGTCATCGGTCCAGGATATGTGAGCTGGTATTAATTACATAATGGTGATCTTCTTTTGTCTTTGTTCTTTGCTTGCCACCAAACATCACATCCCAACACTATGGATTTCAACATAATGTCGGCATTATATTTTTTTAAAAAGCCTCATTTGCCTGCTGGGAATCGTGATAATCACATCGTCACCATGGCCACACACCTGGAGATAAGAAGCTTTGGTTTCAACATAACTAATTTAAAGCCCAAATCAGTTCTGCTTCGCAAACAAGCTACTAAACCACCGTGAGGCTCTAGGATCAATCCCCGTTTGAACAAAAAACAGCTGAACCTCACACATACACTAGCAGGGGAAAATGTTGTGTCATGATGTATTCCCCCTTATGGCAGCTAGCTCTGTCACCGCCTGTTCAGCTCCTTGGTACGGTTTCTTAGTGCTATCCTTCTGACAATATAGCAGCGAGGAATGAGGTTAGGAAAGAAAGAGATGGGAAGACGATCAATCTTGACGCCGTCATTGCCCAACAATATCATCTCGCTGTCGGTACGCCTTCCATTTGCTTTCTACAAAGGCTAGCAGTGTTAGGACGGCAGGGACACGATGGAATCTGGTGGGATGACGGGTCAATCCTTTACTATCAGAGATAGATGTTATATACAAAGAATCAATCTCATTGATGGAATGCCTTCCGTCTGTTTTTTGTTTTTTTTGGCAGGATGATGTAAAGGGTTTTCAACATGGTGATGGCACAAGTCTTGAGAAATCATTGCACCCTTGATAAAGATGACCAAGAACGGCTCTATGACAAAAATACAGGGAATATGTTTTTATTATGATATTCCAACACATGGAATACATAAAATTTTATTGATGGTCCTGGAAAACCAACCAAAATTCCCCAAAACCCAGCATAACTATTTGAATCCTTGCTTTCAGTACTTTGCAGACATGTTTCAGGCCCTTAGCAGAGGGAACCAGGTTAACGGGTAACAGTTTCAATCCCAGCACCAACACAGTTTAGCAAACCGTAGTCGTTTACATTTGCTCACAAAGGGTTTTATTGTGGAACGCGTTACTGGCTGGTTGGCAAGAAGGTGGCGCATGAAGGTGGCGCATGAAGGTGGCGCAAGAAGGTGGCGCATGAAGGTGGCGCATGAAGGTGGCGCATGAAGGTGGCGCATGAAGGCAGCATATGAGTTATGAGGTCAACAGACATTTCTCTCTTTTACTTTTTGAGTGTGTTATCTTTTCCCATGGTGGTAGGCAACGATGGATTTCACATGGTTTATCTAATTTTATTACCCAGTGAGACAGGACTCCCTAAAAGTCAAATGTCCTTCAAAAAAGGTTTTTTGTTTGTTTATTCCATACATCTGCCAATAATTGAGAGGGTGCGTTTTGTTAGAACAGTTCTGGCAAGAGAGCCAGGCAGCAATAGCCATAGAAAAAATTATATCTATGATTACGTTTAGTCTACAGAAACGTGCACAAGAGACTCGTAAAAACCAATCCTCCCAAACACCAGCCTGATTACTAAACACATTTAGTCAAAGCGCAAATCACGATCATGCATTTAGTTTACAGACAGAGGCACTTAATCAAACGCTGGCACAAATGTCAAGCTGATTTATACACGAATATAGGGAGCAATTAAAACAGCAGGCAGATATATGTGACTGACACGCATGTACACACACACACACACGGGGCTTAGCGGAAACAGGAACACACACATTAGGCTAGGATGTTAGTAGAGTGCTTGGTGACACCACATCAGTCTTCCTCCATGGCTGCCTGTCCATTGGAGCGTTCCGGAAGCTACTGCATTAAATGTGTATAGTACGACCTGACATATTTCCTCAAAGGATGATGCTGGTATAGTAGACTGGTACGATTGCTTTTTTATGTTTGTTGATGACAGAAAGAGTAAAGGCCTAACACGGTTTAGGAGCGTTAAGAGGTAGGAAGAAAGACGCGCGCTTCTTCGTTTTGGTTGCTAATCCGGTTAATGTGCTAAACGAGTTCTCTCATCCTTAAATGGCGTTCCCTCAAGAAAACTAAAGAAAGCTTTAACATGACATTGGGACTGCAGAGAGTAAGTAGTAGTCTTGACGAGGAAGAAACGTTACGGCTGTTGCTGCCAAAGACAGCCCAATCACAATGTGTTCAAACTTACTAGACTTCCAGTTGACTCAAGGAGAAATGTTATCCCGTAATAATACATGCACACACCGTTAAAGTTGGGAAGCACACTGGCTCCCTCTGCTGTGTTTTAGTAATTTAGCATGAAATCATACTTATTTTCCCCCTCAAGCGCCATTCTCTGCTAACCAATTTGCACATGGTCAAAGACAAAGTCACATTGTGGGGTTGTTTCTGTCTCTCTCTCTTTCAGGAAGTTCGACTGCCACCACAGCCTCATTCTCCCGCTACCAAACCTCCCAAACAGAACTGACCCAATTCTGACTGCTGCTGGGGTCTAGCTATCAAACCGCTGGCTACAGCGAGACGACTATGGACAAGGAAAGACGACAAGATGACTAATGGGGATAAGTACACATCTGCTGCAATCAGCAGTCAGCAATGCACCTGAAAAATGGTGGACAATGTACTATTCTGAACACAGTGCTCAAAATAAAGAGACGGGGTAAGGGGAGAGAGAATTATAAAAGAGAAAGTTGGAAGGATGGAGGAGGTCGCTGAAATACTGCAAACTTGCAATAATAGAATAATAAGGAAATGCTGAGTCAGTGTAGCTAAAGGATTAGTATAAAAGACTAAGAATGACCAACATCAGTGTAGGAAGGCCGCCATAAGCACAAAGGACACTACCTTATATATCCACTAGATGTCAGCGTAGCTCCAGCAACTAAAGAAGCAGACGTGAATTCTCATTTTACTCTGCATGCAGCATCCTATCTTCCTTGGCAGACAATGATGCTAAATCTTTGGGTCAAAGATTTATATTTAATATCAGGGATTGCACCTGTACATTGTTGAAAAAACGTACGCAAGAATTATCTGGGTTAATATTGTATAATAAGATGAATGCTGCTCATTGGTTGACACAGACGGCGGCTGCTCATGAGTTCAACGAATTTCAACTTTTGCTGCCTCGACCTTCCCAGAATGCACTGCAACTGCCTCTGCAACTAAATGTTTGATTGGAAACGAACGCGGCAGCTGTGTACCGGAACAACACCGGGCTGTGGAAGGGATGGAGGCGCGTGTCTTGGGAAGGGTGAGGAGTGACTGGGAGGACGGAGTGTCATTCTGTCATTACACTGGCATCTCATTACACTGACAACTTGACAAGCTAACGGGGACCTCACAGCCCCCAAGTCATCCTCCCTGGACCTCTCAGACACCCGCAAGTTCTAGCAGCTCCATGAGTTAAGCCTTTCCCAATGTTCTGCCTCGCCTTGCCTAGTATCTGCACAGAACTAGACTCCCTGTGAAAATCAAATCACGCGCGTCAAATACATTCACCACGACCAACCAATTGGATTACGGTACGATCATTATACAAGCGGAGTCTACATATAGGTGGACAGACCAGGGCTACACATCAGAGCGAGCGGCCACATTGAATCAGGCAATGGTAAACGCCCCGGCCAGACTGCCAGTCCCAACAGCCATGACATCACTGTAACCAAGGAGATACCTCGTCTAGCTAATGTCTACACACCCCCCCATGAGGCGTGAAACAGGGCAGAATGTAACAGGATTAGTAGCCTTTCGTGCAAAGAGCTACACTCCCGTTGTGCCCATGAAGTGAGCAGAGGTGAAGTCACGGCGAGAACATGGTTCCAATCCTGCCTGCGGATTAACTCAGGGGTGCCGTTGGGTGATGCACGCAGCCAGCGCCCAGCGGATTTAGGGGGTTGGTGACTGAATGTGGTCGCTTTGTCTTCTTGGGCCCTAGACATTTGGCTTAGGTGCCCGTGTGCTTAACTGAGCTAGAGGATAGGAGGATAGTTAGGTTAGAAGTTAGTTAGGAGAGTCTGTTCTTACTGACACGCAAGGAAACCCAAAAAAATAACCCTCACCGAATTTGTAATTTAAACACTGTCTTCAAATTGTTAAAACAGTATTAAAAAAACTGAAAAGATCTTGAAAAAACAAGAGACTGACACATTATTAGCTACACCTATCCAGTATTGGGTGGGACGCTTTTGCCTCTGTCCATGTAGAACAAGCAAAGTAGGAGTTAACAGAATGACAAATAAAAAATAAACTAATAACATTTGATTCCCTTTCTTTAAGATTTACTTTCTTTTCTTTGAGATTTACTTTCCTGACAACTACTAAAATGACTAACAGATTTTATTAACTTTGTCTTATGGCAAGGTGCTCCATCATGCTATGCCCCAAACTTCTGCAAAGGGGATTCATCAGAGAAACTGACTTTACCAGTGTCCTCAGCAGTCCAATTTCCAGACCTTTTGAAGAACATTAGTTTGTCCCAGACGTTTTTCCTGGAGAGAATAGGCTTATTTACTGCCCTTCTTGATACCAGGACATCCTCCAAAAGTCTGCTGTCATTCCTGAGCAAGCTCTGCACTGGTGGTGCCCCTATCTCGCCGCTGAATCAACTTTAGGAGAAGGTCCTGGCGCTTGCTGGACATTCTTGTGCAACCTGAAGCCTTCTTCACAATAATTGGACCTCTCACCTTGAAGTTCATAAATGGTAGATTTAGGTGCAATCTAACTAGCAGCAATATCCTTGTCTGTGAAGCCCTTTTTGTAAAAAACAATGATGACTGCACGTGTTTCCTTTCTGGGAACCATGGTTAACAGAGGAAGAACAATCCTTTGAAAGCTTCCAGTCTGTAATTCTAACTCAATCAGCATGACGGAGTGATCTCCAGCCTTGTCCTCGTCAACACTCTCACCTGTGTTAACAAGAGGATCACTGACATAATGTTAGCTGGTCCCTTTGTGGCAGGGCTAAAATGCAGTGGACATGTTTTTTGGGGGATTAAGTTCCTTTTCATGGCAAAGAGGGACTTTGCAATGAATTGCAATTAATCTGATCACTCTTCATGACATTCCGGAGTGTATGCAAATTGCCATCATAAAAACTGAGGCTGCAACTTAAAATGAAAATGTGTATTTGTGTCAGTCTCAAAACTTTTGGTCACGTCTGTACAGTAGGTCTGTCAATCATAAGGTCAGATACAATTCGGAAGGTTTAAATGTTTTCAGGGGACGGACAACGTTTTCAGCAAACATCACTAGTAGTGCATTTAAAGAAAACAGACAGTGTTGTACCACTCCCCCGACAAAATGGAGTAGACACGTCATCTTGTGCTTATCTACACAGGCTGCATTGCTATACACACTGAAATATAAATTAAACGGCTCTGCAGAAAGTGGCGTCAACGCTGTTAGCCTTGATGGCACCCTGGAATGATAAGGGCTTTTCACACTGCACTGCGTTCGTGGCTATTGTGACGGCAGTCAGAGCGCAAAGACACGGGCAAAGCAAGAAGTAAACAAGGTAAACAAGAGACACATTTATAATCGTAGTGATGAATACAGTGACGTGTTATTTGCATTGACATGCCTTAATAGAGCACAAAGACATGAGATGGGTTGCGTGGTTCATCGTGGGGATGTTTTGAAGCATATATTCTGCCATCCATGGTAGTATAGGCTATGCAGGCTAGAAAGACAAACACATCTCAGAAGTGGAACATGGACCAACTGTCTGAATGATGCTTTGATACCAAAAGTATGAGTAAAATTAGGTAGAAAAACCAAAATAGTCCTTTAGGATGAAAGACCGCAGCTATCCGTCAGTCAAGAAGGACACATAACAGGCTGAAGTTTTATCGAACACTGGCAGAACTTTGAGCTCCATCCCTGGGCTTACAGACAGACTGACATCGGTATTGGATTATTAAAAACTTTCTCGCTTGTTATTTCTTTTGGCAGTTGCAGGGGCAGCAACAGAGCTCTGGGCAGAAAATGTTTGGGTGATACCGACAGCCGATATTGGTACACTATCCCGATAACGTACCTGTGTACCCTGGCACAAAATAAATTAAAGTGTTGCTTTTGATGATTCTTCTTATTTCCACAAATGTACATTAAATCATTCAATCTTACCATACATGTTAATAACAAAAGACTCTCCAAAATAAGTCTGATCATGTATGAATTCTAAGATAAACACACAATCCCTTTCTGTAATAATACGCTATACAATGCCTTGCTAGCAGTTGCAGTTAAAAATCAAGCTAGCATTGGAAAACAACACACATGTGAACTAAACACTGTCTTTTCAGGAGAATTTTGGGAGTAAAGTAGGCTACGGTCCTGCTTACATTGTTACGGCACTGTCTCCCACTAAAGACCATGCACACTCCCAAGTTAAGATAAACAGGACAGCTACACAGAAGGATCTGCTACCGTTACCACTGTACTAGTAGAAAGGGCTTGTTTTGCATATTCCTTCACACCGGGCTTGGGAATGTAAAGCCTGAGCAGTGACCACACACACAGTAATGCTACAGTTGTGCTGACGCTGTGGAATTAGGCGTTGGCAGAACTGCTCATGCTCTGGTAAGACTCTGCACACTCCTGCACATACCTAACAGACAACCGTTCATTACAAGGCCCACGCGGGAAGATGGCTGTGCACAGAATACACTTGTTTGGCCACCTCAAGGACAGAGCAGAAAGTGTACAAATGGGACATACAGAGAGTTTCTTTATTATTGCTGATTTTAGCCTAGCTTACTCTATGTAAACAATAACAGCTCCCATCATCCAACATTTTTCTCTATTCTGCTTCATTCAAAATCACACTTCCCAACAGTGATGGGGAGGTTTTTAAGACAATTAAAACCACACCACAGTTGGTTTGAATAAATAGACCATATAACACTGTGGCTTAATTCTCGACTTGCCTATCCAAGTGAGATATTGTTGCTACTAGACCTTAGCCTCCCTTCAATTCCAGCTCGTGCATTTGGCCTAAGAATCTGGTGGTGGATGAATGTTATTTTCACCAGAGCTCCTACATCCACCCCTCACACACTAAAATGTGATGTCCACTTTTCACACACAGCCTCTTTTAACCGCTGGCTACAACCAAACTAACCCAGCGACCAGCAGCGGAATGGGGAATGGAATGGGTTTCTTTTCTAATATTTAT
Organism: Novumbra hubbsi; assembly: GCA_016801125.1. Taxonomy (NCBI): domain Eukaryota; kingdom Metazoa; phylum Chordata; class Actinopteri; order Esociformes; family Umbridae; genus Novumbra; species Novumbra hubbsi. The sequence continues at coordinate 3,756 of JACXGK010010288.1, read as the reverse complement.
ATCATATGAAATAGTTAAAGATTAGGGAAAACCTTCCTCCTAGCCGTACGAAGTCAGCCTTTATGATAACTAATTGATAATGAAATACATTGCCAGCTGGTTTCCCCCAGCGATTCATTGTGGAAGTGGTTTTCCTCTAACCACAGTAGCAGTAAGCAGGAAATGGATTGACCTCCGATGTTTACATAACTGTACAGTATAGCACACCCTCTTTAAAACACCCCCACCTACACCACCGTCGTCATCTCTCCACGCTGCACAGAGCTGCAGCATCCGTTGTGTGAGCGTGACGCAGCTTGCACCGTTCCATCCTGTAAGAGTGGGATGTGATTCAAGTATTTTGGGGTGATATATTCCTCTCTGTGTTCCTGTGCTCAGCTCTGTGGTGTTGCTATCTCTTACCGGCAACTCTGCCGTGCCCGTCAAGAACCGCAGCATGCAAACATACGCACCTTCCGTAAAGGGATCTTTTAAGGTTTTAGAACATTTCCTAGTGATGCATCGATTGCTCAGTATCGCCCATCTCCTCATGATGCCAATGTGGCCATTAAGGGTTTGGACAAATCAATTTCCCTCCTGGATAATACACATAAAAGACTAAGACTAAGGGGGAACGCCGGGGTAAGATAACATCCTATATCAATTTTCCTCCTGGATAATGCACATAAAGACTAAGACTAAGGGAGAACGCCAGGGTAAGACAACATTCTATATCAATTTCCCTCCTGGATAATACACATATAAGACTAAGGGAGAACGCCAGGGTAAGACAACATTCTATATCAATTTCCCTCCTGAATAATACACATATAAGACTAAGGGAGAACGCCAGGGTAAGACAACATCCTATAACATCCCTTGAACGCAGATCTCAGAGTCAACACAGGGTGACCATCTTAAAATGTTGGGGGGAAAAGTTAGGGTGACACCCTAGCAAGTTTCCTGCTCCTGTGATATTAGAGTTGGTCAGGGGGAAGGAGGAAAGGTTTGCTGCTATGTCTAATAGGTTTGGGAATGGCCATCTTATCACAGTGTTCTGCAATAATCTTTGTTTTGCGATTCAATATCACAATTTTATGAAGAACTGATTGATCACCATGTCTCCCTCAGAGAGACAGAAGAGCCACAATACACGACATCATTAAACAGAATATCATGATACAAAACTGCAGATTTTAGACCAAATAACCAGTACACCGCAGTTTTAACTAACCGTTTTTGAATAACATTCACACAGAAAAACAAGGACACAGAGAGGACTTTAACATTATCTAATTTACAATGATCCCCCAGTAGCTAACATTACAATGACGCTTTCTACGCAAACTATCAGCTGACAGATTCTGCATACAGTGCAATTCACGCTGACTAAATTAGGACCCCTTACCCAGAAACAGGACGAAATACAACCCTAATGTGAGTACTGTCATTGCTTTATGTCATGAACTCCTACGGTCCTCGAGAATTGTATCCTGGATAACTCGAAACATGTAGCCTATTTTGACTATGAAGTAAAACACCCTTAATATTCCTTGAGATTTAGGATAAGCTGATGTTTGAGTGAGCAGCGAGCCGTGGGATTAAGCACATAGCATCTCACCACCAGAAGAATGGAAGCCAAAATAGATGCTGAAGAGTGAGCTAAAGGGTGAGAGATTTCTCACTAACTGCAGGGAGGCAGAGAGGCATGAAATACCACGCTCAGTGCTCTGTTTGAATTGAGGAAATAGTCAAAACAGTATACACAAATGTCGGCTTCATCAAAACACAACGAAAACTCTGGTTCAGAATGAGTCAAATAACAACGAACATTAAGAATCTTTATCTGTTCAAGTCTCAGCCCACTGTTCAATTCCTAAAAAACGTCCGCTACGTCTACAACCTCACGTTGGAACATCGTGTCACAATACTCATACAAATAACTACTAAACGTGAGGCAAGATTTTATGACTTTCTTTCCACAACAAAACACTGCCCTCATCCCAGTCCAACAGTAGCAACCAGGAGATGTGTTGAGAGAGAGGAAGAGAGAGAGAGCGAGAGGTGGCTAAACCATAGAGAGAAGTGCTAAAACCATAATCCCCATGAGTCCTACATGTTCTGCCCTTGACATTAAATGACATGCTCTTACCTTCCCCTGTGGTCATAGTGAAAGACTTTCCTCAAGGGAGAGGAGAGTTAAAAGGCAGCTAGAATCCTGCTCTACTTCTGCGTGTCTCCTCTCCCTGCTCCTGCTTTACTTCTGCGTGTCACTTCTCCTTGCTCCTGCTTTATGTCTGCGTGTCCCCTCTCCCTGCTCCTGCTTTACTTCTGCGTGTCTCCTCTCCCTGCTCCTGCTTTACTTCTGCGTGTCACTTCTCCTTGCTCCTGCTTTATGTCTGCGTGTCCCCTCTCCCTGCTCCTGCTTTACATCTGCGTGTCTCCTCTCCCTGCTCCTGCTTTCATCTGGTGGCTACCGCGCCTCGTGTGATGCTGTCCCTATCCAGGATGCCAGATTCAGGCTGCAGCCTCATTTGGGGCTTCAGGCACTCCTATCAGGTGGCCGGAAGATGGGTTGTTTTAGACTCAGAGTGGGAGAGCTGCTGACCCATGACGGTCGTTCACCTCTCTCAAAAGAAAAGCCTGGGCACCCAAACGTCAGGAGTCAGGAAGGTTCACTAGGAAGGTTCATTGCTGAAGCTTCCATTTCCTGTCTGCTGATTTGGAGGGTGATCTCCTTGTGGCGGATCCTTTGGACCTGATAAATGCTGATACTTCATAATTTAGAGAAAGAACTTAACAGGAGTACCAATAAGTAATATACAGTGTGTCTTCCATTACCACAAAGACGCGGGAGAAAGGAAATGTGTAAGCGGCAATTCAGAACACAACCCTAACCCAAATCCTAACCCTAACAATACCACTAACCATCTGTAAGCAAAAAATCATAATGATAATAATAATAACAATAACTTGACATATGCATTATACCTTTAAGGTACGACGGAAGATGCAAAAGGGCTGTTGTTAGTCCGATAAGAAGGAAAGACTAATACCTTTAGTTCGCTGTCTAACAGGGAGCATTCTGATCCCATACGATGTCTCCAGGCAACAGCTAGCAAGCCCATACACAGCAATAATGCAGTCTGGATACAATACGTCTTTCTAATTGGTCACGTTAAGGCAGTCCTGTCCTGTTTTAGTCAGGTCTGTTCAGTTTGGAAAAACGAGCATGAGCCCTGTCTCAGAGTGTGCAGTGACAGATCCTTCCTTCCATCTTCGGTTGACTACACTACTGCCGGCTGTCTCCAAGCCAAACGCACCTACACAAACACACAAACGCCCCCTTCCACTCAGAGCCCAGAGCTGTGCACCACTCTGCAAGTTGAACGCACAACCTCCTCATTGCCCTCGGACCTGTCAACTCAATGGGTTTTAACTGTTCGAGGGACACAAAAGGCCAACACGGAGATGAAAACGAGTGGTTTAAGAAATGAAACCAGGATAACCAATTACATTCTTCAATTCAATCCCATCAAAACACAATTATTGATTTGGCAAACTGCATTTAAAGACTGAAGGTGAGGTGGGAGTCCTAACAATGCTTAACAAAGGTGAGGTGGGAGTCCTAACAATGCTTAACAAAGGTGAGGTGGGAGTCCTAACAATGCTTAACAAAGGTGAGGTGGGAGTCCTAACAATGCTTAACAAAGGTGAGGTGGGAGTCCTAACAATGCTTAACAAAGGTGAGGTGGGAGTCCTAACAATGCTTAACAA
>JACXGK010010287.1:0-18271 GCA_016801125.1 Novumbra hubbsi | reverse complement strand
TGAGGCATTTGAGGAGGTACCTCTTCCATGTAAAAGTCAGCTTGAGTCAGTGAGGCATTTGAGGAGGTACCTCTTCCATGTAAAAGTCAGCTTGAGTCAGTGAGGCATTTGAGGAGGTACCTCCTCCATGTAAAAGTCAGCTTGAGTCACTGAGGCATTTGAGGAGGTACCTCTTCCATGTAAAAGTCAGCTTGAGTCAGTGAGGCATTTGAGGAGGTACCTCCTCCATGTAAAAGTCAGCTTGAGTCACTGAGGCATTTGAGGAGGTACCTCTTCCATGTAAAAGTCAGCTTGAGTCAGTGAGGCATTTGAGGAGGTACCTCCTCCATGTAAAAGTCAGCTTGAGTCAGTGAGGCATTTGAGGAGGTACCTCCTCCATGTAAAAGTCAGCTTGAGTTACAGAGGCATTTGAGGAGGTACCTCCTCCATGTAAAAGTCAGCTTGAGTCACAGAGGCATTTGAGGAGGTACCTCTTCCATGTAAAAGTCAGCTTGAGTCACAGAGGCATTTGAGGAGGTACCTCTTCCATGTAAAAGTCAGCTTTAGTCACAGAGGCATTTGAGGAGGTACCTCTTCCATGTAAAAGTCAGCTTGAGTCACAGAGGCATTTGAGGAGGTACCTCCTCCATTTAATTTTCAATAACTTTTTGTTTCTTACAGCCACAGCTGGGGAGGCGGTAGAAAGTCTTAAATGGGGGAAACAATTTTCAAGGTCTCTGGAGAAAGACTTTTAATCTTAATATTGTCCATGCTATCTAGTGTCTGACGTTCACAGACAGTTGTCTGTTTTTTGTGAATTAAGTTCATGCTCATTGCAATACAGTCAGTGACACAAAACAGAAGACATTTGAGACATTTTCTCTATAGTAAAGGAAAATTACCTTTTAAATGTTTACATTTTAACAGTTCATTAAAAGAAATAGTGCACTATTTAAATAAAGTAGCTAATTTTGTCAACAAGGGATGGTTCGATATACGATAGGGGAACAGTGATTAAAAAACAAAAGAGATAATGCCTTAAACTGCCCTATTCAGCTTTGACAAAACTACAAAATCACAATGATGATGATACAACTAGCGTCAACAGGCTGTTGCTAACAGACTCCCTCCCTGCACAGTCTGACCCTGTGAGCTGGGGTGAAATCCATTGATATTCTGCTTGACAACACGTGACTGGCCTCTTTGACCGTTCTGTTTGAGCAGAAAGGTACACATTGGCCCCGTCGAGACTGTTCTAGTAAGCTGTCAAGTGAGCTTCCGGTACATCCTGATCTCTGTTACACTGAATTAACAATTATGACACATTGAGTCCGCACAGTCTAGCAGCAGTTTGGTTAGTGATTAGCCTGGGCCAATTGATGCTAATACATCAATGCAATAACATGTCTCCATTTGTCCCTGTAGTAGGACTGCAGGCTGTAACCTGACCAAGACAAATACTGTGCTATAATAGCATTGGGCCATGGATATTTCTGGTCAAGTCACATAGTCAGGAATAACTCCTAGCCCCACCATTACCACTATTGCAGTTCTAAGCATGGCCTTGGTCTAAATGCACACACAGCTGTCTCAATCATGCAAAGTACAGCATACTGCCTGAACCCCCAGAGTGTCAACAGAACCCTTAAGGGCTTGTTGAGCAACTCACCAGCAACAGCATAAAAACATGATCTCTCATCATGGCCAAAAGTATTGGCACCCTTGCGCTTTCTGTAAACAACTCACAAACGCACAAGAAAGTGCATAGAAAAAATGACTGACACATTCAAGTTCAGTTCCAAATTAAAGGAGAATCTTGAGGATGTTTCCAACTACCTCTGGAAGGTGGCAATGATATTGCGTGGCCATTTTGGGATAAGCTAAGATTTAGATTTTTATTCATATTTGGGGTTTTTATTCAACTGCAAATCAAAGAAATACATAAGGGGATAACAAAATCAAATAAAGTTCAAGGTGTCAATACTTTTGGCTACAATATACAGACCCCTACATTTCCCCAAATGTGTTTGTGTCATTGGACTCCATGGTTTGGTTTCTGTTGACATGCACAGTAGTTCGGGAACCTATGGTCAGCTGTTGGCCTTTCTAAATCCTGTCCAGTCAATTGAATCTTCCACAGATAGACCTCAAATGTGTGTATGTATACATATATATATGAATATACACTGCAATGTATTTTTATATATATATATTAATGGAACACTTAAATCACACATCGAGTGAAGGAACAATACTGCCCAAAAGAATTAAGGCAACACGTAATCATCACAGTATAACACCAACACCAGTCAATTAAACTTAAGGTATCAGTTATACTGTGATGATAGTGTTCCCTTCATTTGTGTGTGTGCGTGCGTGTTTAATGAACTATTACCTTTTATTCATGCTGTGTTTTGGTAATACTCAGAGGCTTAGAAATAGAGGATTAAGTTAACCTGACAAACTTATATTTTATATACAGTGCTCAAAAAAATTAAGAGAAGATGTAGTCCTCACAGTACAACACCAAGTCAAATAAACTTCAGGAATATCCATCTGTCCAGTAAGAAGCATAAGCAATTGCGAATCAATGCCACCTGTTTTGGTGCTAATTAATGTGACAACCGGTGAACTAGAGAGGCAAAAGAAGGGTTTTGCAGGTGGTGGCCCAAGACAATTCCTCCTCATCCTTCCTGACCGATTCTTTTGCCGGTCATGCGTGATGACAACGGCTGCTATCCACCTGGGAGTCACCAGAAATAGCAGAGATCCAAATCTAGAGCAAAGACTTATGGCACCCCTAATGTCACTCACGTGTGGCCAAGTGACAGAGGCCATCTTTGTCAGATTAGCTTCATCGTCAATTTGTAAGCCTTTGAGTGTCTCTGAAACACAACATATGAAAGATAAAGGCTCTTTACCAATAGACTTGGATAATGGATCAAAATATTAGTGAAAATATATGTAGTTACTTTTTCACTCATTCTTAATTAGACGACTCAACAATTCACATGTGTATATGTACAGTATCTTCTGCAGACCCATGATTCCATGCAAAACTTTTGTCCACATGAAATGTGTCCATAAGATAAAAAAAATGGATGACCACAGTGTTAATGAATTTACAGTTTGCGTGTTAGGACAGCCGTGGCTTCTTCAGTCATCAAAGGTGTACCAGCATCTCAACCTCCTCTCTGTTAAACGTGGTTTGACCACTGAACCGTGCATTGGTGCAGTGATCCAGAGGTGACACGGTCATTTGCCCATGGTTGTGTTAATCAATGTATTATCTGAGCTCTGTTACAAAGTCCACATTGTGCAGAGCCTGTTGTTTAAGACAAACAGTTTAGTCAATATTTACAGTGTGTCTCACTGGCTTTAGCCACAGTCCACTTTGTTGTACTTCCTAGGTTCGTAATCCATTGGGTCCAAGAAAATGTGATGGAATTCAATGTTTACAACTACCAGTGTAAAATGTGTTGAACGTGGTTAAGTTGTATGTGCTGTCAAATCAGTTACTTTAAGTAACAGTCAGTTGTACCTTGCAGTTCTATCCTTTAATTATTATCTGGGTTTAAAAAACACAACACTGGTCTGGTCCTTTCACTGGCCACTTCAATAATACACTCAGGACACTGCCTTCTAGCCAAACACCAGAGGGAAAACGCAACAAAATGTACTTAACTCTTTCATAACTATATTACAATGTCTGGGCTTTACAACCGAGACTGTATCCACTTCAGCATGTAATTGAACACTTGTCGTGCTGTTCCATCAGCATTGCACTTCCGCTATGTGAGCTGTTCACAGGGCAAAAGGTCAGAGTGACAATCCTTCCTTCAGCGTGTGTGTGCTTCTGTTCACTTCATGTGTGACGCTGAGCTTGTCGGAGTCTTTGATGTGAAATCGAAGTTGTCGGTATACATCACGCATTAAGTGTGCAATTAAAACGGCATCAAATGCTGGTCTGCAGGTCTCCATTGAGCAGCGTGCTCTGGGTGTCGGTGGGGTCATTAGTCATGCGCGACTTGTCCTGTCTGCTGTTGCTCCGCTCAATCTCATCCAGCCCGCCCACTTTTTTCCGGCAGAGAACGTTCTGGAAGCTCTTTTTGAAGTTCTCAGACAGAAATGCGTAGAGAATAGGGTTCGCGCACGAGTTGGCGTAACCTAGGACCACTACAAAGGCAAAGGTGCTCCTCAGGAAGGGCGTGGTGGAGATGGTTCCGGTCACCGACGTCACGTTGAAGACGTAAAACGGCAGCCAGCAGAAGACGAACACAGCCACCACAATGGACACCATGCGAGTCACCTTCCGCTCTGACCGCTTCCTCTTAGTGGACCCGACTCGGATCCCCGAAGACTTCACCTGAATGACAACCGTAATCAAACCAGAGTAGATCTCACAGCACCAAGAAAATACCATGAATAAAAGAATATCTCAATGGGATTCACAGTACAGGCAAAACCATAAAACAATTGATTAGCGTAGACACTGCTAGCATTAAAACATGCTGTACAGGAAGGTGCAAACAATAGAGTGTAGATGGTTCAGTATTCATACTAGAACAACGTCAACCATAGAAAGCTGCCCATGCCATCTAGGACAACCCCCGTCTCGGCTGTAGTTGTATGAGTATCACCATGAAACGATACAACTCCAGACTCCTGTTCTACGGACGCTGCGTTGGAGATGTGACCGGTAAAGTAACACTCACCTTGATGATGATGAGAAGGTAACAAAGGCAGATGACCATGAGCGGCAAGAAGAAACCTAAGAAGAAGGTGTAGAACATGAAGGCTGTGTAATAGGCCTCCTCGGGCTCCGGCCACACTATGGTGCAGAAGCAGCTATCGTGCTTGGTGATCAAACCGCTGTAGATCACGATGGGCAGGTTGACCAGGAGCGACACCCCCCAGACGGCCAGGTTGACGGTCTTCGCAACGCGTGGCTTGCGCCACTTGGTCGACCGGATGGGGTGAACCACGGCCAGGTAGCGGTCGATGCTCATGACCATGAGGCAGAAGATGCTGGTGAACTGATTGAGCGAGTCCACGGTCATGACCACGCGGCACAGCACCGGACCAAAGGGCCAGTGGACCAGCGCCAGCTGGATGGCGATGAATGGCAAACCCATCATGAACAGAACATCCGCGACCGCCAGGTTCATGATGTAAATATTTGTAACAGTCTTCATCTTGGCATAACGCAGTATTACGTAGATCACCAAGGCGTTACCACAGAGCCCGATGCCGCACACCAGGAAGTAGAGGAAGGTGATCACCATAGTACTGGTCTGGTTGAACGTCTGATCACCCGTGTAGTTCCTATCGGACTCCGCAGAGTCGTTGGCAAGCATGAAGCTGTCGTACATCAGGGGCTCGCCGGTCAGATTGGGGGGCAAGGAGGGGAACACCCAGGAGTCCATGATGCCTCTGGATCCGTGAGGTCTCAAAGCAGCGTTAATAATGACATCCCGCCTGTATGGACGGAGAGAAAGAGCAGGGTAAATGCGCATGCTCTGTCAGTCCGTCCGTTTTCACAGAAGGAACCTTGGCCATCCTAGTCGCATTGATGAATGGGAAGAAGTAACAAAATCAATAGGTTGCCTATTGATCCTGTTCTTTATTTCTCACTGAAAGTTCCCTGATTGCTGAATCTAGCAAAATACGTACATGTACATTTATTCTTTCTGTCTCTGTATCACTCAGCTTGATGAAAACCAAACATGCTTTCTCTGGTTAAAAGCTAAAAGTAAAAAAAAGCAAAAATCATAATAAACAAAAACAAGACGGTTTAGTGAGGCAACCAACCTATGCATCCATCTAAGGTAGCTAGCTGCTGAGGTAGCATAACATGAGATTTCACAATTAACCGGTTACTCCTTCAACCTGCTGCAATTTGAACAGTTTGTCAAGAGGAGCTGTTGCTGTAATAAATCCAGGTAGGCAGGCGTATTGATATTCCATAACTCAATAGCCGAAAGGTAATGAAGCAACCCATTTATGTCAGGTCGGGTTAGAACACTATTAGGCCTCCTAATAAAAAAAGTATATTTCCCCTGAAGATGACTGCTTGACAATAAACAATTTTACCTGTTTATATTATAAAAAAAGATATAGCCAACACAAATGTAACTTCAATTATTTTTTATTTGGTTTTAGCTATTGTAGTGTATAGTGAATACATAATTTGCTTAGGGAGCTTGTCGAACTGATTTCTTAAAGTATGTGTGAAATATAAAAGTTACTTTTTGTAGATACAAATTATTTGTCAGTATAGTCCCTATACTGCTTTGCAAGTGTTTGGAGTTTTGAATAGTTCGCAAAACATCTCTATCTTGTCTTCTCTTTCAGAGTGCCCTAAGGAACTTTGAACATGGAATCCCAGCATCATGGGTGGATGCAAGGAACCAACCAAATCAATAGTGTGCCTCCTTTCTCTCTGTCTGTATGTTTACAGATTGCTGATAGCAAAACATGACATAAAAATAAATAGACATGAATTCACATTTTCTCTCAGCTGGATCAAAACAAAACCCTTTCCTGTTAACGGCACACGCATAATCAGTCTTTAATAACATGTTTCCGATGCGGGAGTGCCCTTGGCTTTAGATCACAGCTTTCCCACCCCGACGCAGGTTCCCTGTGGAGGCAGATGGGGGAGTAAGGAGAAGACCATCGGCCCCACGAGAACAGCACAATCGAGGTCCGGCCCTGCCCACTGCCTGTTGGGGCCAACTGATTGTGTTTGCTATTTGTGACGTAAAATTCTTCTTGACAACTTACCTGGTAAATCTTTTATTTTGACTTGTAGTTTTTAGTGATGATAGAATGCTGTGAAATAAAAGGGATAAACCCCTGAAGGTTAACATGAACCTTTGTAATGTGCACTTTTTTTACAGAAATTTATACATTAACTGTTAAACAGATAATCGTGTAAAAATACCGCTAAAAATAGCAGAAGCAGTCAGATAAACCGATGTAGAAGTATTGTATTCAAAAATATTGTAGAAATTGAAAATGTATTTCATATCCATGTCACTAACACATACATGTTTGGGTGGTAACTCATTGACACAAAAGGCCAAAACACACGGCGACGTTTATTATTATTATTATTATTATTATTATTATTATTTCATGGCTAAGAGGAGGTGTGGCTTTCAGCTAGTTATTTTTGGTCACCTGTTAATTGTAGTGTTGTACCAGTTTGTGGACTAAATTAAAACATATTTTATTACAACATAATCATTACCTAAAAGTAAGATATTCAAAAGTGTGCTTGAACACATTAGGAGAAAATACCAATCAAGTGTACAAACCCAGCAACTCACTGGATACTGGCCTGCAGGTTCTCTAAAACCTCCGACAGAAAGTATAACTCCAATTGGAACCCAGAAAGTCTATCATTCATTGGCACTTTCTTGTGACGTGCAATCAGAAAGACTGAATGGGTTACTACTCTATGCATTAATCATCTTGACAGGAACAGTTATTTCAGCAATAGGTGCAACATGTCAAACTTATGTATTGCATTTGTTTACGCATGACACTTAAATGCAGTAAATGCGCAAACATACATTCATATTATTTTAACAATATAGAGCTGATTTTGCTGGAGCAATTGGAGATCATAATGAAAACAAATATGGTGCACATTGGCTAGAACATTCCTGACATAATATTCGCTAATTTACTGGACAAGATAAGTGACCCTGTTTTCCACCTTTGTATAATTACTTTCTAGAATAAACTGAAGCATTATGGTCTCAAACAACTTTACCACAGGACACATGAACTGATGAATGTAAAATAAAAGCACTTAATTAGGTAAATTGCTTTACTTAAAAACAACATTTGCTTTTGTTCATCCAGATTAACTTTAAAATACATTCCAAATACCTTTTGGAGGGATTTGGATAATTTCAAGTGATGTAAAATACATTAACGTTTTATTACCGTAGTTTAGCCTCCTATTCTTTGAGCTGGGCTGAAGACTTGTATAGCTGTTGTATGTACAAATTAGTTTAATAGCATGAAATGGACAAGTTGGCTACTACAATTACTATTATATTTTAAAGACCATATTAAATGTAGTTATACATTACAATTTTAGTAATTCTGCAAATGTTTCCATATGACAGAGAAATTGTTGTTGTTGCAGCTTTAAATGTAAGTCAGCATCATCCATTAATGGATAACAGTTTTCTGTTCCTCTCCAGATGCCATAAGTGCAAAAATCTTTTCAATTAATCTTTTCATGTTTTCAATTAAACTGGATCACCTAGAAAAAATGTATGTGTATTTATTTCTGTGTTAACACCATGACACATCAGGCACTTGTACACTTGCTTCCAGAAATTAACAGCTTTTTAATTTGTTGAGCAGTGGAACCTGGGAAGAGTAGGCTGCTATGGCTGGTGCTAATGAGGATCCTAATGAGAAACAGGGTGGGGCTACACCTTCACCCATTCTATAATAGATTCCTGGGGGGGGGTACCACCTCTTACCACAGGACACTTCAAATGACCAGCACCACCCAAAAATGTGTTTCCCAAATAGAGGTTCATTATCTTTATTGGGGAGGAAAGCAAGAACAAGTTTTGAAATAAAATATATCACCAATTACTATTTCAAAAGAAGATCTCTTGTTATGGGGTCTTGTTCGTTATGGATGCCTATGAGACCTTCACCGTAGCCTGCCTGAAACTGCCGTGCTTCAGTCGAATAGGTGTCCTTATGTATTTTGTTGTGTGATTGGTGTTGTATTAAATTAACCATTGTTTAAAGTACAGTGTTTCTCTCAATGAGGTTATATTGTATATGGATCAGTGTCCTTCCCCATACATCTGCATTTGGGTTGACATAAACAACACGGTCTTCAACTGTGGACATGCAAATACACTGCTTAAAAGATTTAAGGGAACACGTAACCATCACAGAACAACACCAAATGAATTAAACTTCAGGGATATCAACCTGTCCTGTTAGGAGGCATAAGCAGTTGTGAATCAATGACACCTGTTTTGCTGAAAATGAAAGTGGCAGGTGCACTGGAGAGGCAACAGCAAGACAACCCCCAAAAAGGGAATTATTTTGCAGGTGGTGGTCATAGACAATTGCTCCTTACTTATCCTTCCTGACTGATTCTCCTTTAGTTTTGCATTTTGCTAGTGTCCTTGTCACTACCGGTAGCATAAATATTAAAGATCAAACTCTTTACATTAAAGAGTTTGATCTTTAATATATTTAGTTCATCGAGACCTGATGTGTGCTTTAAGTGTAACCATTTTTTTATGCTTTATACCATAAAACAGTCCCATTTATGCTTTATACCATAAAACAGACTTTCCAAATGTGAAAGTGTTTACGTCTGAATGACTGTTAACACAGAAGAGTGTGAACATATGCGGGGACATAACATTGCTAATGGCAACCCATAGATCACGTTGCATGTTGTCAGGCACCAGCAACGGACTTCCAAAGCAAATGAAAAGCATACTATCACGACGTGAGTTTCCTTGAGCATGCACAAATGTTATAAAACCAAAAAGCTGCTTATGAAAATACATTATTTCTAAAAGGTTCATTCGATATGCAGTAAAATACTATTAAATTGAAGCTGACAGTCTATACTTTAACCATTTCTTTAAAGGACAAGACCCCCTCCCCCCAGCACCCCCGACACACACCATTGAGAAATCATTCAACAACCCCAGTCACTGGCCCCCTCCTGAGAACCGCTTGCCCTTTACTTCATACATGCCAATATGCTTCCCTTATAAATTAATAGCAACCTAAAGGTTACTCACAATGCATCCACTTCCACAATCATAGAAAGCATGTATTCATTATAGGGTGGGAACACATTCAAATAAGAAGGTACTTGAAACTTGTCTAAATAATTGAAAGAAAGGAAGGACATGGTAATTAGTAAGATTGGAGTGCATGTCAGTGTCAAAACCCTGTGGGAGGGTCGCCCCTGTCTGCCTTACAACCCATATCAATATCATACCATGTTTTCATTACACCAATTTGTCAGGGCACCTTCACAGACAGAGCAAGCTGCCTCGGGTCATCAGAGATACGCCTATTGTTGCTAAATAAGCAACCTGAGATGAGGGAGGAAGAAAGGGAGGGCCGTTGTGGAACCAACAGGGCCTAGACCCCGGTTACCAGAGCGGACCCTATTCCATCTGTGCACTACTTTTGACTGGGCCCCACTGGGCTGCCAGGTAGGAAACATAAACACATGCTGCAACGTGTTGATCCACATGTAGCAAGCCTGCCACCTTATCCTTTAAAAGGGATGTTTGTATATTTTTAGCTCCTGTTTTTTTCTGCTTAACATAGCATTAGCATGTGAATAAGATGACGTAATGAACTTCATGACCACTCTACCATGTCTGACAGTTTTCATGTTCTCTCTCAGAACCCTACAAGAGTGTTCCATAACATAGTAGCTTGATAGAAAAGTAACTGCTACTTGTTCTGCTAGATTACTTCTCTCTGTCTTTTCAGCCACTGTCTGAACGAGTTATAAAGGGGTTGATTTTAGATTGAAATAGAATAAAGAATAAAACAGAACAGACAACCCGTGGGCTGTTCAGACACCTCCTGATAGACTGTCAAACCTTTTCTGCTAGATAACTCCAGTCTTCTCATGCACCGGGTTTAGTGCTTTATATCATGCCGATTTAAATACAGACGAATACAAAAGAATTATCGGGTAGACTAGACCATCTGTGTGCCTGTCAAGCACCTAACAGATTGCTATTTTATATCTTTTTATGCACAGATCGCAGAGGCACAAACCTTGAGTTCATGAGGAAAATCTGGAGTTGAAGATAAGAACCTACTCAGCCGTTTGTTCATGCATTTTACAGACCACGGAGCCAATGATCCGTAAAATCCAATCTACGTTTCAAACAGATTCACCGATAAGGTTCAGTTTGAAACTGTAAAAAACCGAAACTATTTTTCATGGCACCTAGGAGTAACATTTAATAATTTCCGTTTAGTATGTTCTGAGTTAGTAATACACTTTTCAAACAGTATTCTGTGATGCGTGTTCTGTATTGTGCCATATTCAATGTATTGTATGGACCCCAAGAAGCGTAACTGCCTTTTTGGCAGTAACTAATGGAAAACATTTAAAAATCCCAGATAAAAGGTCGGTTAGTAAAACTTAAAGCAATATATTTTTTTCTTTAGTATTACATGAATATGTCCATATCTTACATGAGTACACAATTAGTAAAAATCAATTTAGAAAATCTGGGTATATGCGACCGATACCACATTGTAATAAGGAAAAATGTATATTCTTCGTAAATGCCTTACCATAAAAATCACGAAAATCTAATTCCCAAGTTCAACTTTATTCCTTTTATCGAGACTGTTCATCAGGGAGGTCTCTGCGTCTTCTTTCCCCGCATGAAACCTTCGAAAACACCTTTCCAATAATTTCAGGCAAAATTACCACTCTGTCGTCTGTTTAAAATAGATCCGAAAATAACCAAGTGATTATCATTTACTAACACTGTCGATAGAATCCGTTTACAATCACTCGAGAACTGCGGCGGGATGCACGACTCGGTGCGTCGTTACTTGCGCCTGTTGCAACGTGCGCGAAGCAAATGTCTTAAGTGTTAAATAACACCGAGCCTTTATTATACAGTAGCCTATACACGCTCTTCCCTTACAAAAGAAGTCCTACAGGAATCCCGCATGAACTTCATATGTTGTAAAGGAATATTGCAGGTTACAATCCAAAAATATAATTTGCAATGTGTATTATGTTCAGTTACCCAATTCTGATTAGGCACAATGCGGTCCTAATACAGCTCTTCAATAATATGACTATTTTGTCATGCTATTTAATGTTGGTAACATACAACAAGTAAATACAACACTGCCTTATCTTTTTAGCTCCTTATATTCCTTTTCATGACTTACCTTGCAAACATCTACTGTAGTATTCTCTTGTTAAAGCAAGCATAACAGAGGTTCTTCCCAACAGCTGACTGCATATCCTTTTGCGCGCCGGTGTTACTTGGCGTTGCTCGCGCGTAATTTGGTTTTACACGGAGCAGAGCGCGAGACTGGGGATGTGTAACGGTCACGCAGGTAACGTCCGGTAACGTTAGCTACCTATCTTCAGCTTGCATCTGTGTCCAGACAGCCCAGTAAGCATAATTTTGTTTAAAACGTTTACTGTTCTATGTAATTGTCTTGTCTTGAATATGTAGCAATGGTACGTTGGCCTAGTAGTGGCTGCTGCAGTAACTAACTAGTAATGTTGCTAACAAGTTAGCTAGCTGTCTACGTACATTACAGTGGCTAACATACAGTAAACCATTTACCTTTATTACACAGCAATAGTAATCTCAAAGGTTTTAGTTTTTTTTTTTTTTCTCCATGTTTAAATCACAGACAAATGGGTGCAATAGGACGGCCACATAATACAGGCCTTTGTATTAATGAAACTTATTTTGAATCAAGAGATCCACTGACAAGTTACTGGCGTTGTGCAGATGGACGTGATTACGTTCCAGTAACCAGTGGGAGTTTTTAACATAGCTAGACTAGTAATGTTATTAGAGTTTGTCTTTCTCTAATGTATTAGAACCAAACTAGTGTCTGTTAGCAATGCTGCCTATGCTATCAATGTTAGCATAATTGTCTGTTGCTGTGTATCAACACCGTTATAGAGAACAAAGACAAGTTACAAATAATCTCCCCCCCAAAATAATTTGTGAACATTTCTTAGTTGTTTAGTTTTACCCGTTACCCATTTCAATCAGTTGACAGCCTATTCGTAATGCAGTAAAATGTCGGGCCTTGTTGAAAACAAGTGTGAACACTAACTACCATAAGAGAGAAAACGAAAAGTTAAAACTATATACAGACCCACAGTTATATATATAGCCTATGCTTTCGCCCTTTCTTATCTATATACTCCCCTCTCCAATTTAGACAGACCTTATGATCAGCTGTGTGGGGAAACCCACAGGAGGTTCCGTGTTGCATCCTATAAGCTCTTCACATCTCATTTCTCCCCAGACCGGGCATATTAGGAACATGAGACTACCACAAGATGCCATGATACACAGGTAAGACACACACACTATTATATGATATAAACCCTTCCTATTCCCTCTCCAGTCCTCCCCAGGGTTTATTGACAACAGTGGACAGCCATGCAGGTGATGTTTTACGTCAACCCTGACGGACTAATGTTTGGTAATACCACCTCCCATGTATATAACAGCTTTTAATCTTTGAAGTGTGGACTAGTGTCAGGGTGATTTTTTACAATTCTTCTTTCTCCAGGTTATTTTGGTTGGTTTGATGACACTTGAGGACTGCAATTTTCAAATAGTGCCATTTGAGAGGGGTCATTAAATTCACCTTTTTGTTCTTAAGCCACTCCAATTTGGCTTAGGCCTTGTGCTTGGCTGGATTTCAGACAGGAGTAGGAGTTCTATGTCACTATTTCCCTGTATTTGCTCCCTCAGAAGTTGCCCAGTTTCTGCTGATGATTGCAACCAGGTCACTATAATGCTATCTGCTGACTATTCACTGTTTGTTAGTTAATAACACCCTTCGCTCCATCTGGACTAGCCGATGTTCTGGATTTTAGGGGAAATGGGAATCCATAGACTGTGAAGCGACTAATGCATGTAAACATCAAAACATTGCACATCAAAAAGACAATCAGACCACATTTACTGGAATGGCTAAACAGTATGCAACAGACCCTCCCCCATAAATATTTGACTTTTGCATCATCACCATTATAATGGGTATCTAGTTTCAGCCTTCCCTGCCACATTTCGTTGGTATGACACTTGTGTTGCTGAAAGCAGATATGTTTGTAAGCGAGTTATAAAGAAGAAATTGTTTTTTGTTCAAAGCTTAAGTGGCATCTGGGGCATCAGGGGCATCGGAGGGTCAGGTGGAAGGGAGACAGCCTCAAATTCAAATGCCGCCATAAGTGTCTGCCTCAGCTTGCCTTAAGGGGGGGGCGGGTTCCCCTTCCACTAAGCAAAATATATTTTCACCTCTGAAAAACAACATTCAAACAGATATTAAAAAGTAGATTGATCCTACAAAGCCCACTGTACAAACAACCAATACAAGTAGATATTAAAACGTATATACCCTAGAATAGAAATATTTTAATCAAAGCTTTCATTGTGCCTGAAAAGTCTAGGGCTGTTTTTACGTTTCCTCAACAACAGTGCAGAGTGTCCCTGATAATCGTCTGTATATTAAAACAAGAATGCCATAATTGTCGTTCAGCATGCATCTTAAACCACTCCCTTTCTACATGATATTATAAAAAGACGCAAAACAGCTTGTAGGCATAGCCTACTGCCCGAATATGTCAGGATAGTCGACAGCGAACAGTGACTGCACTGAAACTCTTGAATTCTCGAGTAGAGAACGTTGTTCATGATCGCGCTCCTTCCATAATTATGTTATTTCGTGCCTTGTTTCCACTATAGATTGCGTTATATGCATGATTTGGATATGCCAAGCACAAAAAGGGACTGATTTAATAGCCAAAAGGTGGCACAGAAATAAAGTATGTTCACTCGGTCAATACAAAAATACAAATGTCTGAGAGATAGTCTACTGAAATATAATCTATAACAAACATAAAGGACCATCCATTGGAATTAAAATATGGATTACCATCCCCAAGACTGAATTAAAAAAGCATGAACCTCCCCCCTATGTCTAATTTCTAAAAAGTCTGATCTCTCGCTTACAGCAGAGCTGTGTAACATGTATATGCCTCGGTAGGCCTTGGCCTACCCAGTTTGATTTCATTTCATGTATAAATTGTATTTTATACTTTGTTTTAAGAAATGCATATGAGATTTATTTTTTCTAAAGAACTTTATTATAATGTCACAAAGAAATAGTCTTCAACAATCAAGTTTCCAACTATTGGTCACAAATTGGTCAACAAAATGGCAAGTCAGGTGGCTGAACTGTAATGCATATGCTAGCAAGCTCTTCCACTCTATCTCAGTCAAGCTAGTGATTTAATAGTTCTGGCAATGGCAAACCAAATGTCAACCGCTAGGTTTTTCAAAACAAAATATCTGGGAGAAAAGGAGTGTTTGCCAGAAAAAGATTTGGATCAATCTACCAGGATAGAGACAATCGCAATTGCCATGACAACTGCCAATGCCACGTTGTGCCAGGCCGGCTGGCCAGACCCGCCCTCTCCTTCTGATGCTGCGTGTGGGAATCTGGGTGCCTACTGAAGGTAGAAATGTCTACAAAATCAGGGGTAGGCGCCTTACTTGAAAACTTTTTGTGAAACAAGGTGCTGTGTTGTCAATTCCCTTTTATAGCTGGGCTTTATTCATCTTGTCTGGCACAATAGATACCCAACAAAAATTCCCCAAAATGCAAACATTACATTTTGGTACAGTAGGTACCAGACATTCTTTCAGTGAAACATACACAAACATTTCAGATTAAGTGCCTTGCTCAATGACAGCATGACTGATTTAAACCTTGTTTGTTCAGGAATTTGAACCCAGTTTCTTGCTTGTAGCAGATGTTGCTAGCGTGGCTAATGCTTGTTGGAGCAGCAAATGGCCCATCGATGGCAGGGGGATTGTATCTGTGTCACTGCATAAAGATAACAAAATCAGATCTTGGCGGAATTTGTACGTGTGTGTCCAGACATGACTTGCAATCAGACACCTCTCTTCTCACATTGAATAACCACATTTAATTTTATTTCGCTACTAACCTTGGAATCTCTAACATTCCTCCTATTAAAATATTCTAATTCTAATCACTTGAACAACTGAAGAGTGCTCCAATTGCAGTTTTAAATTTAACACTTATACCTGAAATTAGATCCAACAATCTTTCTGCCATATTGTCTGTGTTTTTCAGTTATTGACTCAGTTTTCTGTGATTGGTATGCAGTTGGGGTCGGAGGTCAACAAAGATAAAGTGCTGATTGCTTTTTCAAATGTTTCCCAATGCATTCATTATAAGGGGAATAGAGTGGTATTTGAAATATTTTTTTAAAGTCTCCCAATTCATTCATTATGAAGGGAATGGGGCGGTATATTCTGTCCATGTTGATCTGAATAATTGCAGTCGTGCCATCTGGTCCTAGAGCAGAGCTCTTCGTAGTCCATGTAGATAAGGTGTTTTGCCTCTTTCTCAAAACAGCTTGGTCTATGAGTGGTAATTGTTCCTTAGACATAAGTATTATTAATTACGGAATGTGTGAGTAGAGTGTGGGGTAGAGTGTGTGGTAGAATGTGTGAGTAGAGTGTGGGGTAGAGTGTGTGGTAGAATGTGTGAGTAGAGTGTGGGGTAGAGTGTGTGGTAGAATGTGTGAGTAGAGTGTGGGGTAGAGTGTGTGGTAGAGTGTGTGAGTAGAGTGTGGGGTAGAGTGTGGTAGAGTGTGTGAGTAGAGTGTGGGGTAGAGTGTGGTAGAGTGTGTGAGTAGAGTGTGTGGTAGAGTGTGTGAGTAGAGTGTGGGGTAGAGTGTGGTAGAGTGTGTGAGTAGAGTGTGGGGTAGAGTGTGGTAGAGTGTGTGAGTAGAGTGTGTGGTAGAGTGTGGGGTAGAGTGTGGTAGAGTGTGGGGTAGAGTGTGGTAGAGTGTGTGGTAGAGTGTGTGGTAGGGTGTGGGGATTTGACCTGAGTTGGGTGTAGAAACTGTTTCTTTGGGCTTACATCATGTGTTGCAGAACTCTGAAACATGTTTATGTCTGAAGGTTATTTTCTAGGTGCCTTGTCTTTATGCATCAGACCTGTGGGGAGGAAGGTGAACACTTGTTAGTGTAACAAAAGTTTCTCTGGTGCTTTTCCTTGTAACCACTCAGCATCCTCTTAAAACAAATGTTTGGTGAACCAAGGCTCAAGAGAAGAAGCTTTAATATTCAGGAAATGTACAAAGTGTTCAGAAGAAGAGAGGAGAGAGGACTGTATTGAACTGGTAGACACATTGTGTTCAGTACACAGCAGTGCGGTTCATAGTGGCCACCTCATATTCTTCTTAAGATAGGGGAAAATCTATAAACCCTTACTCACACAAACACACAGAAACGAATACACGCACAAACAAACAGTACACCCGGCACTCGGGATCATCAAAGGGCGACAAATATCTGATTGTCTCATGTTCCCCAACAACACATCTAAAGGAAATTGACTAAAACAGGGAAGGGACTACCTTAAAAATCAACATTTTCCGTTGCTAACTGTATGACCTGTATTAGTAAACATGCTACTAGATCAGATACCAAACCTGAGCAACTAAGCTAATTGATGACTGAGTTCAGCACACCTGGTATTCCAGGTCTGGGAAGTGATCAACGTTAGTAGTGTTTGGCTCTCCAGGCCCACGTGGGCCCTACCTCTGAACCAGATGCTCTCTTACAGATACACAGCCAGCGAATTGAATGTCTTTCTTTGCTCTTCTCTATCCAGTCCCAAACTGACAAGAACTGAAAAGGAAAACCCCCAGATATCCATGTGTTGACTTCATCCCTCCTGTATTTTAGACTAGCGCTGAAGTAAGGGAGGTGACGGGTGCAGGAATGTAATCAAGACTATTGAGATACCCCAACGGCCCTTTCTTGAATGTGAAAGTGCTGAGATGCATACAGTCTTCTTGATGGGGTTCAAAAGAAATCGGACTCTTCATTAGCCCGCAAGCATTCCCCCTCCAGAGCGGAGCCAATGAGGTGGCGTGCTTAACATTGTTTTTCGAAGCCAAAACCAAAACCTAGTCAAATGTATATTCATACAATGAGGTGATATGCTTAACATTGTTTTCAAAGCCAAAACCTAGTCAAATGTATATTCATACAATGAGGTGATATGCTTAACATTGTTTTCAAAGCCAAAACCTAGTCAAATGTATATTCATACAATGAGGTGATATGCTTAACATTGTTTTCAAAGCCAAAACCTAGTCAAATGTATATTCATACAATGGGTGCCTCATGCTCATTGCTTTGATGTTATCCGTCTTGTACCGGGGCCCTGTAATCTGTGAATCCCATTTATATGCCGCATACACTGCTGCAGCCAATGGAGACCAGGGTCCATACAGAGAGAGACCTGATCGGCCAGAGTGCGGCAGGGATATGGGGTTGAGGGATATGGGGTTGAGGGACATGGGGTTGAGGGATATGGGGTTGAGGGATATGGGGTTGAGGGACATGGGGTTGAGGGATATGGGGTTGAGGGACATGGGGTTGAGGGATATGGGGTTGAGGGACATGGGGTTGAGGGA
>JACXGK010010286.1:0-18205 GCA_016801125.1 Novumbra hubbsi | reverse complement strand
GGGGGGGGGGGGGGGGGGGGGGGGGGGGGGGGGGGGGGGGGGGGGGGGGGGGGGGGGGGGGGGGGGGGGGGGGGGGGGGGGCTGCAGATCACAGCAACGGTGTATTTGGGAATGTCAGCGTTCCCAGGAGGAGATAGAGGAGATAGAGGAGATAGGACTGGCGCCTTCCCTTGGAGGATGGGTTCATGGGGAGGGGAGGCCTTTTGTCGTTATCTCCAGAACTACACTGTGAGGTTCTGTACAGTAGAGCTGAACTGCAATGCCAGAATTAACCAGACTTTACCACCTAAAGGATCAAAAGGAAAGCCCCAGATCCCCCAGCAGGTAAATCTGCTAAATGACTGGAAGCTAGATGGTACAAAGAAGGGAACCTGTCAAACACAAAGCAGCCAGGTAACTCTGCTGAATGACTGGAAGCTAGATGGGTACGAAGAAGGGAACCTGTCAGTCACAGAGCAGCCAAGTCTTTAGGAATTTGAGATGGAATGTTGCTTCCTAGATGATCTGCCTCCTGATCACTCCCACACAAAATGTCTTGTGTGTCAACGTCTCTTAAAGGGATGAAAAGACTGACGTAGAAGAGATGTAGTAGAAAACAAGTTGCTAGTGGTTTAATTTTGCGTAAGTAACAGTGGTGAAAAAACTGTGATTAAATGATTTAGCAGTTAGTTCCTCTTAGAAGTCACTCTTGAATGAGAGGAATAACATGTTTACTACAGAGGGATCAGCTATATTATTATAATATTAACAAAACTTTTTTTAAAGATTGTTGTTAGATTCCCGGGTTCAGACTTTGTTATATTGATTTTTACATTTAGCAGACGGTTGTGAGTGCATATATTTCCGTACTGTCCTCACGACCGTGGCAATGCCAAACAGCCCTGGCATTGAAAACCCCACGTTTTACCAACTGAGTTACACAAGGCCATTGTTCATCCATCTCCATCAGCTGAATCCCCAGACCCACTGGTCCAGAACCAGGAAAGGGATGACGCCTTGGAGACACTTCAACCCCCCGGAAAAGAAAGAATGGCAATTATTTCCCAAAATCAATATTCGTTCTCTATCTCTTCTTTCATCGACCGCGGGTCTCGTCAGAGAGCTGAAGTGAAAATGCACGTCCTTGATCCTGTTAGTGGGCCTATGGCACAGTGAGCACCCACCAGCTTCACAAGACATAAACACCGGGGCAACGGGCAGCCTGACTTTGTCTTCATCACACTCGGCCGTGTGTATAAGAATGGATTGGGCTAGCGCCTGGATTGTAGTCCATTCATTTCTATTGATTAACTCTCACAACGCCTCTACCCACTAATGATAGGACTGTTTGATTGGTGGGCGAGAAGATGCAAGTACTCAGTTTGAGAGTCCCTTCTGTAGGACAGAGAGGCTGAGAGTGCACTGTGTATGGACGGGGGTTTAGACTCCCACACAGTTAGCAGTTTATATTCAAAGGAATATAATCTGTCTGGATAGACGCTGTTTTGGCCTCCTGGGTCCCAGTTCATTCCCACAGTCTTATCGCGGTTTATTTTTCCACTGTGTATAGCCTACGCCCCAGAGTCCCTGCGTGTCACTCCGTGACAAAGATTTATTGTTGTTTTTGTTTCATTAATACTTGAAGCTATTATATAAACCTCTCTCGGAATATTGCAGCCATCATTTATGCTATGGGAGTCCGTACCTGTATACAGGGGCTACAGTAAACACAGATGTTGATTAAAAGTGGCAGCACTCTCATATAGACCCAATAAAAGTCTAGACTGTGGAAGTGCTACAGGGCTTTCAATGTGTGTTCTCTCAAATGCAAGCCACCGGCATACACACTCACACACACACACTCTCACACATACACACACACCACACTAAATACTAGACTACCAAAAGCCATTTCAATGATTAACTATAACTCCTCATAAGTTAATTCATTCCCATTTTTTACACACACACACACACACACTCATATTCACATAATGAATAAAAGGATGGATGCACATCAACACACATGAACAGCTATCCTTGTGTCTAAAAGGAATATTTCACTATTTTGCTAATTGATGTTAGATGGCCCTGACCCTACAAGTAGTTGATGACCAAGGCAAAACTATAATTATTGGGTTTTGTTATGGTGAACATGAGCATGTTTACATATGTAATGGCAAAATCAACTGAAATCTACTCAATATTTGGTTGTTTTGGTGATATTTCTTATGCAAATGCAAAATGCTTACATTCCAGACATTTCTTTTTAGCTGTTTGTAATGGGTGTAAATAGATGATTACAGTGGTTTAGAGTTTTTACTGGTCCATAGACAATTTTTTTTGAAATATCGTGAACTAGTCCTTTAATATCCTGACGGAGCAATAAACAGAACAGGGGCCGAGGATTTATCGCCATGATCTGGAGGAGTAGCATTTTCTTATGGTTTTATACAAGGGACCCCTCGTGTGCGAGCTGCCTTTCAGAGACTGGAGCCGGCCCCTCTCCTCCCCCGGACTCCTCCTTCACCCTTCTCCTCCCACCCCCTCCGATCCCCTCGTCCCTGACTGAAGAAGAAAGGGACTCCGGTAGGGGGTTTGGAGGGAGCGCCATCGAGTTGACTGTTGAAACAGATGCTGGTATGTGCCACCTATGTAAACAGTGCTCGGTCTCCAGGCTTCGATGCGGCCCACAGATATGAGGAGGACCTGGCCCACAGAGCCACGGAGTCTAGACTCCAGATGTGTTCTTCACACCGCTGCCATACCAGGGGCCGGCTAGCTGGAGCGCCTTGCTGTCCAACCTGGGCCATATTTCTAGCAGATGACAGCCACCCTCTTACGAAGACTTACACAGGGCTCTCTCAAGTGTGGACATGGAAGTGGATTCCTGACTGGGCTCCTTAGCGCGGTTTGATTAGTGCCTTGCCGGGTAGTACAAGATGTTGTCTGTAAGATATGTGGTCCACTCAGGGTAGTTATCTTGCAGTGATGATATACCGAGGACATCTTTACACGGTCTGGGGGTGGGGAATAAACAGCCAAGAGGACATTTGAATGAAGTTAGTTTGAGGCCAACCAGTGGTCAACACTAAGTCCTCCACCGGGACAAACACACATTATCTGGATGTGGGGAAGTTCTGTTGATGGATGATCAGTTAGACAGCGTTTCCATAGAGGTGAGAGCTTGTGTGGTGTCTTCGAATTTCCAACGATTCTTGAGATCATTAACTCAATTTCTGTAGTTATGTACATTATATGCACTCTTGTTGTCAATGTGGAGAACATCTTAACTAAAGTTTAAAATTGAATGTGCCTGTCTTCCAATGCCATTTTTTACTGTATACATCTACAGTTGTATGTGCAGTATTTTTTTACAGGAATAAAACCAATCAGTGGATCATCAAATGTATTCAAATTGGATCCCTACTTAAAGAGCTCAAACAAAACAACAAACTAGGCCAAAGAGAGAAACACTAAGACAAAAATAGAGAAACACTAAGACAATAAACTCTGAGAAGAAGAGAGAAACACTGAAACAGAGAGAGAAACACTAAGACAACACTGAGACAAAGAGAGAAACACTGAGCCAGAGAGAGAAACACTGAGACAGAGAGAGAAACACGGAGACAATAAACATTGAGACAGAGAGGGAAACACAGAGACAATAAACATTGAGACAGAGAGGGAAACACAGAGACAATAAACATTGAGACAGAGAGAGAAACACTGATACAATGAAACACAGGGACAAAGACAGAAACACAGAGACAAAGAGAGAAACACAGAGACAAAGAGAGAAACACTGAGACAGAGAGAGAAACACTGAAACAGAGAGAGAAACACTAAGACAATAAACACTGAGACAAAGAGAGAAACACTGAAACAGAGAGAGAAACACTGAGACAAAGAGAGAAACACTGAGACAAAGAGAGAAACACTGAGACAGAGAGAGAAACACTGAGACAAAGAGAGAAACACTGAGACAAAGAGAGAAACACTGAGACAGAGAGAGAAACATAACGGCCAAAACAAGACAACTTCAAACAGTAAAGTAATGAAAACAGTTGTTCCTCGCCGAAGATGCACCCACCCCTCTATCTTCTCCTCCCTATCTGCTCCTTCCTATCTGCTCCTTGTGCTTGCGGCTGCATGTTCCATGCAGAAGACTCACCCAGCTCCCTATCTGCTCCTCCCTATCTGCTCCTCGTGCTTGCGGCTGCCGACTCAGCTTTTCTTGTTGGTTTGTTAATTGTTTGTCACCCACCAGGTACCATCTGCCCTGGTCCCCCGGTCCCTGTGCCATGTGGGCCGGGCAGCCTCGTGTGCCAGCGTCACTGACCTGCAGCAGCCGTCCACACCTCCGCCACACACCTCCTGATCTGTCTGGGATAACGAGGAGCTTCTCTCTCCTCGGCTGTGCCCGCGGTGTGTCACCTGACCCGGCAGAGATTCAGAGAGAAAATGGGTTGCAATCTGTTCCCACAACAACCACCAAGTGTGATGCTGCTGACATTCAGCATCAACTCTTTATTTAAAAAAATGCCTTTTATCCTCTTTTCAAACCCATTTGTATAAGAGTTATATAACCACACAAAATAAGACATTGAAGAAAACTAGCCCTATCCAATCAGACGTTTATTTTTTTTACAAATCAGCTGCTTTACGGTACATCACTTTCTTTCAGTCTCACACTGCCTTGAGAGGTAACCTTCACCTGTATCTGTGTAATGTTGGGCAGCTGTGCGATTAGAAAGATGAAGTGTGTCACATCCCTTCACAAAGACCCCATCCTGCCGCAGAAGCACATGTAATGGCAAAGAACAGAAGCACCCCAGTTGCCCGGGGCAGACAGGGTCACCTTGATGGGCCCAGGAGTGGAGCTGCTGTGCTCCAGGTTGAGGAGGAAACCAGGCAAGGTAATGAGGCGTGGCCAGGGAGGCAGGTGGAACAGCTTCCAACTTCCTGCTGTATTTACTGAGGGGACTGGGACCGGCTGGGCTCGGGGACACGAGACAACAGCTTGGTGGGAATCCTCACAGGAATCTTTAGGAAGGACAAAATGGGTTTATAGGACAGCAAGTAACATTTAGAATTTGTAGAGGACAGAATATAGTTATAGTTATACATATTTTCTTCTTTTTCTTTTTATACTTGACCTCAACATGAAGATTATAGAGTGCCCCGTACCAAAATGGTTTGTGACATTCTTGACGGGGTGTGCCAAAACATCTAGCAAAGGAAACACTATTATCCCAATTGCACATTTATTTCCAGATCAATTTGAAGTACAAGCCTTACAATGAAGTTTAATCATTCAGCCTGATCTTAAAAAGAAAGGACACCACATTTGTTCATATTGATTAATTGTTAAACATTCCCTAATAGCTTCAGAAATGTGATGTTCCCAAGCCACCAGTTCAAACCTTCATTAGGGTTGACCAGTAGGAATTCCTGACCAGAGGCAGTTTCACTTTACTCCAGGCTCTCATTGTTGTAACTGCAGCAGAGCTTCCAGAACTTTGGCAGAGGAGAATTATGAAGTTTCTGTGGTGAATGTCATTATGCTTTCCCCTCCACTGAACAGAATAGTTTTAAACTTTGGAACAAGGGAGAACTTTGAGGCTAAACTAAAACTAAGCAGTTTGAGTTGAGTTTCATGGAAACGTAGGCTTGCATTCAAATCCTCCCTCAAGACCAATCGATTGAGACCATTTGTACCAAAAGAATAAGGATTTGTTTTTATTAAAATATGCTGTGCTTGTGGCAGGGATCAGGTTGTGGGCAGGGTTAAGGTTAGGATTAGGGTTGTTGGCGAGGGACTAAGTCAGACAACACAGGGGGAAAAAATACCAGAATTTTCATGAAATCTCTGCGAAATACAACTTTCGTGGAAGTATTGTTCATAATATGATACTATTATATTTAAAAGTCACATTGAAAAATCATATAAAAATAAAATTGAACTATTTGGAGTTTTTATTATAATTTCAGTGTAGTCGTTTAGATCTAGTTGGAACTGAGTTTATATCCCATAGCATTCCAAAGCACAGCCAACAAATCTATTTCTATTTATTATTCTGTTACACACTAGTTAGATCAAACAAGATTTCACCCATGTGAGCTGCTTGTCACACTGCAAGCTTATAAGTATGTTTACTCAATTCCTAGTTTTGAAATCTTTGTTGCAGCATAATTTGGTGATGCATTTCTCCGCTCTGTAAAAGTTTTTGACCATCTGTTTTCAGCTGCATTTCTTTCAGTTGTCCTCCTAAACGTGGTTGTCAGTTAGTTGAAAATGGACAATATATCACAGCTCTGTAGCTGTCACTTCCTCCATGTACTTCACCCACACTTTTTCACAACTTTTCTTACTTCTCCCCTACCTTCTCTCCAGGGGCCTCTTTATCCCTCAGTTGAAAAGGTCCCTCAGTTGATGCGCTGCAGCTAGGCCAGGATTGGGTTGAGCTCTGTTGGCTAGCACCGGAAACATCCAGAACTCGCCAGGCTCCAATAAGGGCAATGGTCTTATGATAATGAAGCAGAATTGTACCACATAATCATTTTATACAACGCATAAATATTGGTTCCAGGATTGCCATAATTTGAACAATCTAGGGCTATTTATTAAATGTGTTTTTATTTGAGGTTTATGTTGGATTGCTCATGCAGAGGACACTGGGTGATGAATGGCTCAAATATGAAGAAAAAAAACTGTTTGATCAATGTGTGTAAAATTACTTACCCTGCTGAAAGAATTTAAGGGAACACGTAATCGTCCCAGTATAACACCAAGTCAATTAAACTTAAGGGATTTAAATTTGTCCAGTTTGGAAGCATAAGCAATTTGTAATCAATGTAAATATAAATGAAAGTGACAAAAGGTGCACTGGAGAGGCAACTGCAAGACAACCCCAATAAAGGCAATGGTTTTGCAGGTGGTGGCCACAGACACTTGCTCTCTCCTTGTCCTTCCTGGCTGATTCTACTCTAGTTTTTGCTAGTGTCCTTGTCACTACTGGTAGCATGAGGCGATACCTGCAGCCCATTCAGGTTGTCCAACTCCTCCAGGATGGCTCAACCACACATGTCGCTGAAAGAAGGTTTGCTGTGTCTCCCAGTACAGTATCAAGAGCATGGAGAAGATACCAGGAGACGGCCGTTACATAAGGAGAGCTGGACAGGGACATAGAAGGGCATCAACTCAGCAGCAGGACCGGTATCTGATCCTTTGTGTGAGGAGGAACAGGAGGAGCCTGCCAGAGCCCTACAGAATGACCTCCAGCGGGCTACAGGTGCGCACCCCGTTCTCTTCCCTGATGAGGGCAGGTCCACACGTGACGACATGAAAGAGTCTGTGACTGTGCCTGCTTCCGCCTGTTGGGTGGTTGGACAGTGATGGTCGGGGAGGAATATACTTGGAGGATCGCACAGACTTCCACATGCTAGCAGACATTACCCAGCCAGTAGTCCAGGAGCTCACTGACGTCCTGATCCAGGTCTGGGAGGAGGTCCCCCAGCACACCATCCGCCATACACACTAATGAGTATGAGTTGCCTCAATGAAATTCAGGCAAGTTGGAACAGCCTGCGATTTTAATTGTTTAAATCAAGCCCTCAATCTGTTGGTGTTATTGGTTTCCGTTGTTACGTCATATGGGTCTATGATGTAATCATGTGTAGTATTTTTACCTTTAATGTGTTTCGTTCATCGAGACCCAACGTGTGATTTAAGTGTTCCCTTGTTATTTTCAGCAGTATAGTTTTGCCATATAAAAAACTTCTCTGATTCCATTTCATTATTCATCAATTCCTTCTCTTGCAATTAAAAACAGCCTTTGGAATAGTAAAACGCTCCAAATGGAAACCACATAGAAGTTCTGCAAACGCACCGTACTGGTTTTTGGTTATAGGTTTGGTTTTCATTTCTCCCTTTTATTGAGGTGATGAATTCCTTCGTTTTTACTTTCTCTCATCAAAATAGTTTCAGTCCAAATCTCTTGTGAGCTTCGGCACAGACACTCGTACGGCTGGGCCGGAATTATTATCTGGCTTTTCCAGTAAGTCCACAACTCGCTTGGGGTGGGAGTGGATCTGGGGGTTGCTGCCTGGGAATGCACTGCCAATAGGCACCAGAAATTAATACCAGAACCGGGCCCAGACCAAGGTCCAAATTCAGTCATATTCACTTTTTGGGCTCCAGCTGGCGAGGGTTTGACGGCACTGACTGGAAATGATATAAGAGTCTGATTGTTAGTGTCTATGAGGTGCTGCTTATGACGCCTCAGAACCAAGTGAGGAACGTCTTCGGGGAAGAGAGACAAGAGATGAAACTGGGGGCATCACCATCTCGCTAAAGTGTTGGCGCCACAAATATATTGTGTGATGTCTAAGCGAAAGACATTGAAATATGGGCCGAAGAATAACATTTACATAAACAGGTCCCGTTGAAATTCAACACATGTAATTATCCTCAGCTCTCTTTGCCCGTTAATCACGCTTTCATTCAAAATCATTAACATGTGTACTGGAAGAAGACATCGTTCAACATTACTGGAAAGAAGAACATTCCTATGCTGAGTGAGAGGAGACTCTATGAACTCTTCACATGTTAAAGTGTTCATATCTACCCAATTATCACCACAAATGACCAACATCTACAACATGCTAGCAGCTACCCGGTAAAGTTCCCGGGTTATTAGATATAGACTGTGTACTTTGGGACTATTTGGTCGTCATAACTCACTCTACAGTAATGTGGTTGCAGTATCGTATATCTATTGTATGAGCTCAGACATAGTTTAATGATTTTCTTTGAAGGCCCATATAATTTCTGACAGCTAGAACTGAGAGCCATAATCCTCTGTGTATTTCTAAAGAAGCTCTGCAAGCCGCTTATACATTGAAATGTTGATCCTGTACATCCTATTACAACTATTGATGGTTTACACATTAAACACCAAACTGGCACCTAGGGGAGCCCCAAAGGAATATCTGGTAAATTACAACAACAGAGCACAATATGCACACAATGATCAGTTCCGTAAGACAAGAAGACTGATATAAGTGTGCGGTTTTGTTACACGTTAATGCAACAAGGGGCGAAGTCGAAGGATTAAGTTAAGTTTATACAGTTCCCATGCAGAGCTACGTCATAAGCACGTCATTATTGAAACCAAGTAAACCGTAAAAATAGCCAGGTTTAATGAGGGATGAATGTGCAAAAAACCGCCTGAGTGCAATGCAAACGTAACTTCTGTTATTATCATTTCAACCATTATTTTTACCTCCTCAACTCTCCCTGAAGGTGCATTGTCTTAAAACTGACCAGGCTTGAAATATGACAAGTTGAATAAGCTCTACATTATCATTGACCTGGACCAAATTACAAGAACAACACATGGACTGACAGGAACAGTGTGAACATAACCTCCCTGGGCAGACGAGAACCGGGTTAGTAACTGGAGAACAAGAGGAGTAGAGGAAGAGAGGAGGAGGGAAGAAATAATTAAGCAGCTAAAGGATTTATCTTTCCGGGTTCACGGTGGCTGGACCACCAGGGTCCGTCCTCAGACCTGGACAAGTGGGTTTGTGCGGGGCGGGTCTGAGCCCAGAGCCCCTGAAGCCCTGTTGCCTCCTCCGCCGTGTGGCTGGGTGGGCCATCAGGGAGACTGGGCAGCCCGGCGCTGTCACCGGGCGCTGGGGTGTTTGGATAAGGCCCCTGGAACATGTGGAGGAATCAGCATGAGGCATCACACCTGGAGGAAAAGACAACTAAATCCAGCCCTGGTACCACAGCCTGGCTCCACGAAGTCTAGCCAGCATCTGGAATGGATATCAGGGACGTGGCCTCAGCCTGTGCTGCCGCTTTGCTCCAGCTTGTTCATTTCTTCTAGGCAGTGAAATATTGTAAAGTGAAACAGACATCAAGGGTGTGTTTATGTAACCATCTTCGGTGATGTTTCTTCTGGGCGTCCCATCCATCTGAAGCACCAAATGTTATGGTGTTGTCGGTGACCAGATTAACAGCTAGCAAGCATTTTTGTTTTTGCTTTGTTTTTGGTTTCAACTTCAATATTGTTCATCGTGAATTCAGCAGTTTTCCTGATGCCAAATGGTCTGCATAGAAGACGCCATCTCCAACCGTGTTAAATCTAAGGTTAATGACTCACAGAGAAGTCCCAGAGTCTCCCACGTATTGACGGTATCTATGGGAGTGAAGAGGGCCCCTGACACACTGATTGGGACCAACTCCATGTAACACCATTCAGGTAGTGCTTTGGTTTTAAATCCATCTAGGAAGATGAACTGAATCTTAATTGAACAAGTCAAAATCTCTCTCCATGACAGCCTGGTCACCCCCAGCATGGGGAAAATGCAGTCATCGCTTTGCTAACCGCTAGTTAGATCGGTCAGGACAGCCTTCAGTCTGGCCGCGCTGGGCCGCAGGTTGGAATCTGACTGATGCCTCAAAAGGGGTGTGCTGGAGTATGGTACTGGGTCACAGGGTCATGTTTTGACTGTGGAAAGCCTGACCATCGTGTCTGTTTACACAGAACCGCTCACTCAAATAATCTGCCATTATGGGGCTTTTAATCCCACACAAAGTGAATGTAGCCGGGGTTCAGCTGAACACAACGAAGACAAGACACAGCTCTAGGTCTGCACACCCCGGACCCACCTCCCCACCACTCTCTGGCTGTCTGTCCTTCACTAACATTCCCAACTTGACATGGATCTGGGGTGTTATTTCCTGGCACAGGTCTTCGCTGGGTTCTGGATTTGTGTGGTTGTGAGGAGTGGACTTGAAACCGCTGGTGAATCTTTTGAAATTGCGTTGGTTTGGACCTGCTGAGGTATCCACAGAACACAGGGGAGTATCAGAAACACACGGTCCAGTCATGACCCACATACGACATCAACAGGGAAAGGGAGCTTTTTTTCCTTTTCACACCTTTGGTTTGGATGAAGTAAAAAAGTGGAGGGGGAGTGAATGTGATTTTTTGTGGGTTTTGGTAAATTGTCAGTACATTACCTTCTTTTTATTGTTCCTTATGAGTACATTACCTTGCCCTCTTTATACCGTTCCCTATCAATACATTACTTTGGCCTCTTTATACCGTTCCTTGTCAATACATTACCTTGGCTTCTTTAAACTGTTCATTATCATTACATTACCTTGGCCTCTATACCTTTCCTTATCAATACATTACCTTGGCCTCTTTATACCATTCCTTATTGATACATTACCTTGGGTTTCACTTGACTGCTGTCATGACACCTCACCTTGTGATCTAATGGATTGTCAAATCCTGGTACATTTAACCGTATAGCTATTTAATGGTTTGTAGATGTAAGGCATTAATGTTCAAGAGAAGAACACAATAAGGTAAAGGATGAGGAGGTGGATGGGGAGGTGGATGGGGAGGTGGATGAAGAGGGGGATGGGGAGGTGGATGAGGAGGTGGATGGGGAGGTGGATGGGGAGGTGGATGGGGAGGTGGATGAGGAGGTGGATGGGGAGGTGGATGGGGAGGTGGATGGGGAGGTGGATGGGGAGGTGGATGTGGTGGTGTTGTACTGTATCTCTCCACTTGATGGTGCAGCAGTTAAAAAAGGGCCTCCTGGCAGCTGACGCTAGCCTCATGAAAAAGGATAAACACTGAAGCACACACACACACACACACACATACACACACACCCACACACACACACACACACACACATTTTGTGTCTACAGTGACTCCAGACAAGATCCTACAGTACGACAATAAATCACAAATCCCTAGTTGAGAAACAACACTAGAGTGGAAAATGACAACAATATCTAAAATACAGTAGTACTGGGAATATATTTAAACATGTCATTATTTTACAACCAACACCAAAATAAATATAAAAATAAGATTGACGACTAAAACATTCATGTTAATTATCTGCATATTACAGAGTAAACACGTTATTCAAATAACAGCTCCTTGTTAGATGCTTTTTTTAGACTAACAGATGTATATTTGCATATGGGCTTACATGAAATAATGGCAAACACATTGACGATTACACCATAATCCAATATATTTTATAAATCATGTTCATCCTTTAGATATAATTTGCAACCAGTGGTTTCAGCTACATTGTATTCAAATGGTAAAACAAAACAGGACATTTGTGACGTCTTGTGATACACTGCAAAGCTTGAATGTGGATGTCTTCGTATTTCCCAGTATGCACTAGTGAACATGCCGAGTGGCCCACCAGAAACTGCCTCCCAGGATGTCCCGTCCTACTCTGGGGTCTACCCCATGTCCCGTCCTACCCTGGGGTCTACCCCATGTCCCGTCCTACCCTGGGGTCTACCCATGTCCCGTCCTACCCTGGGGTCTACCCATGTCCCGCCCGGGGCTACTTTCCTAGTTGACCTGCCACACCCAGGGAGGGCAGCTGCCGTCAGACCGCTACTTGTATTGTATCTGTGGCCCCGAGGCGAGAACAAGCCACTGTACTGGTAATGACCGCAATGCTCCAGCTACTGCTGCTGATGCTAATGACCTGTTCTTCATCATCATCTTCATTATCCTAATCATTATCATACGCA
This sequence comes from Novumbra hubbsi, assembly GCA_016801125.1. NCBI lineage: Eukaryota > Metazoa > Chordata > Actinopteri > Esociformes > Umbridae > Novumbra > Novumbra hubbsi. Next base: position 5,631 of record JACXGK010010286.1, on the reverse strand, counting down.
ATAACCGATACGCCCTCTGTCATCATCGCCGTAATGTAGCCGTGTTTCCAGAGATAAGGGGGTTGGAGAACGCAGAACCCGGTCATTTGGTGCGGCAGAGCCTGTCAGTACACAACGTTCCGTCCTTGGCACGCGGGGAGTGGAACCACAGAGCGGACGTCAGGTCTTCCATGTCTTTGTCCCTGCAGGGATGATGTCACAAGTCTTAGGAGCCAGCCACTGAGTCAGCAACACAGACTGTTACCCGGTCCTTCCATTATGAATCTCAGGGTCAAACAAGGTCCATGGTGATACACTGTCAGGCTGAGAGACCTACATGTAGGGTCCCACTCCTTCCTAATACACTGTCAGGCTGAGAGACCTAAATGAAGGGTCCCACTCCTTGCTGATACACTGTCAGGCTGAGAGATCCAAACGAAGGGTCCCACTCCTGGTTGGGTGTTTTGGCTAAATGCGCAGCTATCATATTACTGTGGGAAGCACAATCTCCTTGATATAGGTTGTGTTACTGTGAGCTAGGTCTGTTTTCATTTTGGTAATAACTTAATATTAGCATGTTTCTGTAACCAAGACGATTTTTGGAACCATAATGCACTTGAATTAGGTTGTGTCATTGTAAGAAAACGTTTCTCCTTGTCCTAAAATAATGACAGTATGTACTAGCAATGCACTGGAAATGTATTTATTTGGCTGTTGACGCCAGCCTTCCCCAGTGACTGAACAAAGGCCTCTACTATCAATATGACATCTAATATGTGTGCCCATGGTCTGGGGGAACATGCTCGTGCTTTCGTGCGTGTGTACTTCCTGTGCGCTCACACCTGTATTCTCCAAAAGGATGTTATCAGACCTTAACACCTGCTCCAGAGGGCAAGGTTGTCCTGTGCTGCAGAAAGGACTCTATTCATAGGACAGCCGGATATTGCAGGCTACAGTTTGTGTGCAAATAAAAAGAGGACATTTGTTATTTTGCCCCCAGGTGGTTCCAACAGGGTCCACGTCACAAAACATCCAATATTTAGCTCTGTGGCGATGCTCCCTTTGGAGATGATCCAATCAGAGTCAAGATGCGTTGGCATGTGTGTTGCTACACAGTCAGTGTTGGTGTTGGTGGAGCACGGTGGGTTCAGGAGGAACTCGTGGCCTGACCCCAGCTGGCGGAATTGGTGCAAAAATTCCAATCTGCGAGAATCCTAATTACCACCGAAATGGAGTGTATGAGAAGCTTGAGTCTAGAACAGCCTGTGAATGAGAATAATAATATATAGTACAGCTGAGGAAATGGTGGTGTTTGTATGAAACTTCCCCCGTCTTTAATGAGAAAGAAAGAAAAGGTTTTAATTGAAAACTATTCCAATGCTTGCAGCCATAATATAATCTCCAAAAGGTAGACATCTCCCGCACTGGGAGCCTTTGTGATCTTCTCCATCTATCATTCTTTTTTTCTCTCTCTCTTCCCCTATCTCTCTCGCCCCCTTTCATATTTTCTCACTCTTTATCTTCTCTCTCACTCTCTTTCTTTTTTCTCCCCTCTCTATCTCTCCCTCATCCCCCCGGAGTTCTCTGTTTTCTTTGTGTGTGTAAATCATCTCTTCCCCTCTAGGCCTGTCTATGAACATGTTGATGGGAAACAAAGAAATCATCCTGAATGGCACATTAATTTCCTCCCCCTCTGTGTCCTCCCTGGGTCTAATGAATCCCCCTCAGCTCCACCAGGAGGCTCAAGGAGCCACACTGGCAACCCATCACCGCAGAGTAAACATGTTTACCTTACAGCACTGAACTAATGGACTGTTTACAGACATAGGCCCAGGGTCTCTTCATCTGGGGTGTTGCTCCCCAGACTAATGAAGACCCTCCATTGCTGCCTCGCCTCTGTTCCCCAGACTAATGAAGACCCCTCCATTGCTGCCTCGCCTCTGTTCCCCAGACTAATGAAGACCCCTCCATTGCTGCCTCGCCTCTGTTCCCCAGACTAATGAAGACCCTCCATTGCTGCCTCGCCTCTGTTTCCCAGACTAATGAAGACCCCTCCATTGCTGCCTCGCCTCTGTTCCCCAGACTAATGAAGACCCCTCCATTGCTGCCTCGCCTCTGTTCCCCAGACTAATAAAGACCCCTCCATTGCTGCCTCGCCTCTGTTCCCCAGACTAATGAAGACCCTCCATTGCTGCCTCGCCTCAACACCCTGCATCTTGCAGATTTGAACTGGATAGTACCAGACAAGTTGGAAATTGTGAAATTCCTTTTGTGCAACAGACCAGACATCAGATAGCAAAATCTTTCTAATAGATAACTCAGAAAAGACTATAATCTGTCATTTACAACACCAAAAATGTTTTAATATAATGTAATTTAACCACCCAATGGAAAAAGATAATATTTTCACAGACATTTGTGAAATTCTAATTTATGACATGCTAGTTAGCATTTTAAGATGCTAATTCTCACAGAACCATGACGACTTGATACGATTTTTAAGATATTTCAAAACTGCAGCTGACCAGACAGCCCTTCTCTGCTGGCCTAGTAATGTCAGAATCAGAACATTTAATTAGTATTATTTAATAGTTATCTATGTGTATTTAACAAAGTTAGTTCCCAAAATTTCATCTCTATTCTCTCCCTCGGTTTCGCTTCTTCCAGCGCTGCTCAGATAAATCAGAGCATTTATCCAATTAGACGTTTCACCTGTGCTGTCACCAGGTGAGGAATCTTCCACAAGGCCTTCAGAATGTGGAGTGAATACTTTCTGCACTTGAATTAAATGGGGAAATTGTGGTTTATTGTCATATTCATTAACCAATCAGTTTTCGAGTTTGCCATGTTGGGCGTTTTCTCTGACACGCGGGAACTCTGGCTAGTTGCCATGTCAGGTGTTCTCGGAATGCTAGTTGGCTAACTGGAATGAAACTAGCTAGCATGTTACTTAGCCAATTTTTTGTTTACATTTGTACTTTTTAAACGCACAATGGCTGAAGAAAATGACATTGATTTGTTGGCAAAGCAGTTTTTGGACCTTTCAATTAAACCTGGACATTGTGAGGAAGTGTCACCAACCCACTAGCTAGCAGCGCTATTCCACAGTCTGGGAGAGGATTTGTGCGGAATTTTCAATCAAGCGACCACAAAAACTACACCTGGCTTATGGCGTCTGGGGAACAATGTTACTGTGAGTTTTTTTATATATAGTTTTTTGTAAATACATGGCGTTTGCAATGTCTATTTGTGAGGCAACATTCTGTCCAATCTGTCCAACTGCATAGTGGTACTTCCTTGATAGTTTCTGAAATTAGTGTATTGTAAGCATCATGTTAAATCACTTTAATCCACCCAGTAAAGATAATTTTCACTGTGAATATGGGGTGGTTACGTCGAATGACAATTGTCTATAGTACTAGTGTCATGTTGAGGTTCTTCATAGGCGGTTTAATAGCAGGAGGAAAGCACTGAAGGCCTAGATCTAAAATACACGGGCCACCATTGCTGCTGACAGTGCTGTTGGCAACGCGACAAGAGGGAAACTACTAGTACTGTTTTGAAAAGAACCAGTAGTCTAAACGTCACGAATTATCATTGGCGCCATGTTTTTGTACTAATTATCTTTGGGAACGTAGCTATCCTGCCTTTATCTGCAAAATGCGATCGGAGACGTGCTTTATTTAGTGATGTAAGTACTAAGCTACAAAGAATGTGTAACTACTGTAGTTATTAAAAGCTTTCAAATTTGATAGACCGCTGTGTATTATGAGATTATATAGTCTTAGGATGCCATGATTGCTAAAATGATTAGCTTTCAGACAATCGTGCTGAAATTACTAATCAATATTGGTTATTCGCGTACGTAATAAATTGTTCTTCCCCAGGTTTATTTTCTGGCGAATACTTTCTGGTTGAGTTGATGTCATGAAACAAAATGGCAACTTCAGATGGGAGTTGCTATGATGAAATGAGTTATTAACAAAGAAGTATAAATAAAAGGTGTATAAAAAGTGTATTTTCAGGAAAGGTATTGAATGAACCCACAATATTGGTGAACATTGAAAACTTCAACTTTGTTCAAAGCTGTTTACCAGCCATAAAAAAGGACACTTGGAAGTTGCTCTTAAAGTGAATATCTGTTTTGTCAGCTTTTATTTGAGTTAAATGTGGCTCAAGTAGTGGTGGAGATTGGTCGAAATTACTCTTAATGTCTCCATGACCAGCCCTTGCACCTGTAAGTGTTTAAAACGGTTTTCAAATAACTCTCAATGCTGGGTGTTTGTAGAAGAGTAAATGTGTAAAACGGACAAGAGGGCCCATTCTAAATTTAAACATGCGTTGTTCAATGAGCATTTACACAAGCCCGCCTGTTACATACTAAAGCGTTTTGCACAAGCTCCGGTATAAATAACTTTCAATAGTCTCTTACAAGAGAAGTCCTATGCCGGCATTTTAATCTCTCCAGTATGACTCTGGTGAAGATGTATGTATTAGTTTACACATAGATGAATATTGTATCGTATTGCATAATGTGTTGCCCTGGTTATGAGTGCAGGTGTGTCTGTAGGTGCCAGGGGATGGCTCATTTCCTCCTGAGTGCCTCTGCCTGACACACACACACACACACACACACACACCATATCTCAGTCACCAATGCCTGCACCAGAACCCCCAGTGATAGTGCCGCATCCCTGCTTCTGTGCACCGGTGCCCGGCTCCACTATCAGTGACAGGCTGGGATGCCACGGTGTCCCAGCGCCCCAGATCCCGGTGTCTGGAGCAGTCTGGTGACAGCAGGCGGCTGTTCTGAGTCTGCCGTTGCGTTGCCACTCCACCGCTCGATTTGCCCTTATCGCCGTGGACTTCTTCCCTCGGCCTCGCTTGGGCGCGGGGGCGAAGGACCGTGGTCGTTGGGCACTACTTTGTGCCGTGAAACCAAGGCATTGATTGTACCGGGGATTATCATGTGCTTTTGCGGGCAAATGCCTTTCATTGGACTACTTCTATGTAACCTCTGAGGTTTATTAACCAAACGTACATTTCCCGTATCTGTGTGTCCATCTATAATGACGTCCTCAACTGTCTGCCAGTTGTGGTGCTTTAGGCTGTGGTTTGTCCCCACGGAGACAACCCCTGCACCCCATTGGCTGCCCCTGGCGTCCATCGATTGGTTTCCTCTCACGGTGACACATTTGGTCTACCACATGCAGCCTGTTCATTATATCCACAGTGGCCTCAACACTCGCCTTTCCTCAACAATACATCTTCGTTGACATGCACACGGACACACATAGATGCACACACACTTACACACACATTCACAGATCTGCTTGTGGATGTTTGCAGACATACTCACATTGACAAACACACACTCGAACACACAAGTTCAGTTCACAAAAAGTTGACTCAAACCTACAGGAGCCAATCAGAGTTGCAGGGTCCCGGTCAATATTCCTTGTTAAACCCCTAACAGTGTTTTTGCAGGTTAACTCAAACCTACAAGAACCAAACAGACCACTGAAGACGATACGAGCACCTCCATCTCAGAGAAGATCTGGCCAAATTAAGTGTTTTTGAGGAGAGGGTACAGTGGGCAATTTCTATTCTGGAGTATGTTGGGCATGGTGAGGCCAGGTGAGACCAGGTGAG
>JACXGK010010285.1:0-18225 GCA_016801125.1 Novumbra hubbsi | reverse complement strand
CTACACACGTTCACCTGGGCTTCCTAAATGAAAAGCTGAAGGAGAAGGGAGAAATAGAAAAGGCCAATAAACTTGAAAAGATGCAGAGGTGTACTGGACAGGTACAAAATAAAGGGATGGATTATCTAAGAACGGCACTAGGGATTTTCTGGCCACGAAAATGATAGAAAGAGAACACCATCTCTAAACAGGCCTTGCAAGTCTTTCTAGTTTGATTTTCAGCAAATGTAGAACTTTCACAAAAATAAATCACCTTGAATTTCTAATATATTATTTCTAATATGTGGCCTGACTGCACAGTCTTTTGGACTTTTTCTTTTAAATAATACATTTTCAATGAATTATTACTTTTTCAGCTTGATGTATTGATGTAAGACAATTGTTGTGGGTCAAATTTAACTGAGAAGGTTGTATTAAATATGTTTAATCAGCTTATAATGCTATGTGGAACCAGTTAACATAAAATAAAGGTTACTTTTCACCTATGATCACCAAGGATGTCTGTTTATTAATGTATATTTCTGATGTAGAGTTATAGTATCACGGACAAACAGTTACCAACCAGTAACCTGCCCCCGTGTATCCACCATCATTTTCCAATTATTTAGAGACAAATATAGCAAATGGTTAATACAACTAAATGTAGTTTTTACATAATTATATTTGTGTATTACTGCCCAGCTAATATGGTTTAGTGAGTTTAACCTAGGTTGAGTGAGTGGAACCAGGGTTAAGGGAATATAACCAGGGCTGAGTCAGTAGAACCAGGGTTAAGTTAGTGAAACCAGGGTTATATGAGTGGAACCAGGGTTATATACCCACTGACCCCCCCTGACACTGGGTATCCCTGATCACTACTACCCACTGACCCCCCCAGACACTGGGTATCCCTGATCACTACTACCCACTGACCCCCCCAGACACTGGGTATCCCTGATCACGACTACCCACTGACCCCCCAGACCCTGAGTATCCCTGAACACTACTACCAACTGAACCCCCAGACACTGGGTATCACTGATCACTACTACCCACTGACCCCCCCAGACACAGGGGTATCACTGATCACTACTACCCACTGACCCCCCAGACCCTGGGTATCACTGATCACTACTACCCACTGACCCCCCACGGCCCTGGGTATCCCTGATCACTACTACCCACTGACCCCCAGACCCTGAGTATCCCTGATCACTACTACCCACTGACCCCCCCAGACACTGGGTATCACTGATCACTACTACCCACTGACCCCCCAGACCCTGGGTATCCCTGATCACTACTACCCACTGATCCACTGAACAGGAGTATCGTCAGAGTATCGTCTGTAAAAAGAATTTGCGTTTGCTGTGTAAACTCTGGATGCTCTTTTTCTTGGTATTGCCCGTGGAAGAATGTATTTCTCTTAAATGCGTTCCATTATCTGGGGGATGCAGTCTTGTTATAACAGTGGTGAAACATTTACTAGAGGATTATTCCCCTGTCGGACTTCCCCTGCACATTAAAACACTATTCAGTACAAGTGGCGCTGTTGACACGACTGCATACATCGTTGCCAAAGCATATGAACACAAACTAACATATTCAATAAAACATGAACAATATTCTATGACCAGACACCTGCCAAGCGGATTACTGCAACGCCATCAGCGGCTTGATTTCCGATGACATACCGCTCTGCAGCGTTATAAATCTTGTTGTGAATTTTTAAATTAAAAATTAATATTATTCAGTAATAAGTCTATGTATAAAATAAAATGTGAAAGCACAAAACATGGAACATGAAAGAGGTTTATTTTGTCTGATACAAAATACTTTCAAAAGAAACTCCATTCAAAGATCTGCCAAATTAATTCTGCCTCTTAAGTTACGCTACGTGACTCAGGCAAATTTGATGCTTTTGCTCGGTTAGTTTTAACTTTTTGCAATGCAAACAAGCAAGCAAAAAATATCACAGAACGCCGTCAGTATTCTATTGAATATCTTAGTTATGGCTTTGTACCTTCGCCAAACAATGCACAGCTTCCAATGTGTTTGTTGTGTGAACAAGTTTTTTCAAACGAGGCGATGAAACCTTCCCGTCTGAAGGAGCATCTTGATCCACCCTGACAAAGCTAACAAGGAGCGTCCCTCCTCCAGGCCCTGAAGGAGAAGCATGGTAGGAGCACCATCAGCAGTCTTTTGGCCAGGAAAAGCAGCCACAATGATAGTGGGCTATAGGTGGCAGGTGTGTAATGGGTAGAAGGGTGGTAATATGGGAAGTGTATGCCCAAGCCCGGAGTACCATCGGGGGAAGGAAATGAACGGGGAAAACAGAACACACGGCCCGGAGTAGTCCAGGGCCATGATCCCAACACCTTATTTGATGGAGGGCGATAAGGGACCTGGATAATGGCTAAGGGGGCGCTGACCCACAAACAGTGCCGACACCAGCCCTTTGGGGGCTCAAAGCAAAATACGAGTTATGGGGGGCCACACATGTTGCTTATGCCTAGGGCAGCGCTGTTGTACATATGTGAGGTGACAGCAGGTGCTCACACCGGGCTCTGTAGAGTGTTTCACTCTATTGGACAGAAAAATGCACAGCCATCCATACTATTGACAAAGTAAACAATACAAACATGTTTGTAATTGTTTACACAAATTACAGAAATGCACAAACCACACCACAAATTCACATCTTGTCAAATTTACATGGCATGCATTTGGGGAGAACACCCCCCCCCTTCACTTAATTGTTGTTTCAAAGTATATATTGTTTTATTACAGTGACATTAATTTAGATAGAACAGATAGATCTTGTACATAGATTGCACAAATGTATGCGTTCAGATGAATGTGTTTCTGGACATGGCGATTATCTCTTTCTGTGACGTGTATGTGCCATATCCTGGGACACACGTCACAGAAAGTGTCCAGGAACACATTAATCTGAACGCAGACACAAATGCAGCTATATTCAGGGAGCTGAGTGAAAACCCTTCAGTTGCTCTACAGAATAAAATGGCACAACATATGATTTTGGCCACACAGGATGGTGTCTGTAAGGTGAAGGGTCCTGAGTGTAATACTTACATATTGGATGCATCTCAGAAAGTTTCTGATTTAGTCTGAGACAACTAAAGGTAGAAAAGAACTTCACACAGTTCATGGGTGGGACCCATTCTCAGGGCAATCTTCAATAATTGGTCCCTGAGGAATGACAATATGTAAATTGTTGACAATAGTATTGGCTGCTTTTGCATTTGTATTCGTTTGTTTATGCGGTTGTCTTGTTTAATTAAACTGTGTGTTTCCAAGGTTGCCGCACCAGTGATGGTCCAGACGAGCGTCGACAAAGACTCCGATTTGTATCCGTTCCCTGATTAATGGGATGAGGATATCATGAATTATCTAATTGTCTAAATCTATTGTTCATCACAACTAAAATCCTGTTGAATAGAAGTCTGACTATCTATCTGTATGTTCTATAGGAATGTGGTAATTTACAAATGACCCTCTTCCCCTCTGGGAAAAGCCTATTGAATCTGACTATCTATGTGTAAAACTGGTTAAGATAAAATACAGTAAAAATACAGTTTTTGGTAAAGGTGGGTTTGGCATTAAAAGAGAGATAGTCATGTAGAAAATAACCGGACACCATTTTATAGCATTTTTTGCCAAAGGGGTCCAATAATTCTGGACAAACAAAAGCTTTTAATAGTGTTGTTTTGCAATCTTCCATATGGATCAATATTGAATTGTTAAGCATTTAGACATCAGCCGTAGTCACATCCACGCCATGATGATGTCACATCCACACCACGAGGATGATGTCACATCCGCTCCATGATGATGTCACATCCGCACCATGATGCCCTTGTCAACATTGTCCTGAATTCATTCATTTTGTATTGTGGACAAATGATGGTAGTATACTGGCTTATGACTGCCTGGGATACTGTAACTCTACAACAGAAACAGAGAAGAATAAAAGACATCCTTGGTGATCAGAAAATACACCTTTATTCAACCTTGTTTTGGAATCATCGTAATTGCATAAATTCCACATGGTATCATGTTGGTAGGGATATCAGCAAAACAACCTTCTCAGTTAAATAAGGGCAACACATTGTGATACATCAAGATGATTATATATACGGTAACTTGATTCAAATAGATTTTGCAGTAATGATACCGATTTTGTAACAATCAGGTTAATAGGTGAAAGTCAAATGATTACAAGATCATCTATTAATAATCCAGAAAAGGCTGATAAAAAAAAAGACGATGGAAGCCTGTTTAGATATTAAGACCTCTTTCTGTCAGTTATTTAAGAAGAGACGCCCTAGTTTTGTTATTACATAATCCAGTCCACTCTTCTTTTCCCTCACAGTACAACTCTGCATCCTTTCCAGTCTCATAGCCTTTTGCATCTCTCTTTTCTCCTTCAGCTTCTCAGTCAGGAAGTCCAGGTGGACATAAGTAGACAGTGAGTGACCTCTCAATGAGATCTGTTCTAGTTGAACAACACACTGGTAGGATTCTTCCACCAATCTGGCTTTGTCTTGTGCAGCATCATTTAACTCTTTCTGCAGACAGGTCATCAGGTCAGCTTTCTCCCCAGCAGCTCTCAGGTGTTTTTCATATTTCTTTTTTAGATCTTCATGTGTCTTGGTAACCGTCCTGACCATCTGAACATATCTCCAGTTTTCTCTGACGTGGTTGGAGACAGGACATCTCCCAGTACACGAGGTGCAGTTACCATGTTTCATGACTTCACACAGAGAAGGGCTTTTGGCAATGGTGCATCCTGGGTAGTGGCAGTTCTCTTCACAGACTTTGCAGCAAACAGCCTTCTTAGTCCAGTATCCGTCTAAAGTGACACGCTTTTTGTAACTCTCCGTGACTGTGATGACAAAGTTCTTATTTTCATCCATCTCTTTCCTATGTTTCTTTAGTTCATTACAAGTTTGCTTGAGCAACTTCTGATTCTCCTCAATCATCTGGATGCGTTCCTTAAGGTTGTTGACTAAAGCTTCTAGCTCAATGCGTTTTGTCAGAACATCTACAGTCATCTTCAACTTCTGAGGAGATACTTTTCCCAGGAACTCTGAAAGCTCATCCATGCCATCTGTGGTTATATCCCAGGCTAAACTCATGGCCCGTTCCTCTTTTTTTTTTGTTACGATCTCAGTCTGCCGGTTGTTGAACAGGAAATGAACCGGTTCATTGTCCTCGTTTTTGGCACACTTAATTTGGGCATTTTTAAGTGCCAGGAGGGCATTCTTAGCTGGCCCTCCGTCTGAGTTTGAAATGAGAGCTACGATTTGATCCTTCATGTCTTTCCCAAATAAAGACAAAACTGAATCAAAGATGTACATCTGTCTGTCACTCAGACGATTGGTACTTGCCTTCACCACAAAACCTACTGCGTCTATTTGATCAATTCCCTCTGGAGATCTGAACAAATCATGCAGTCTTTCTGCAATTAACAGATCTTCTTGGATACCTCTAGTGTCTCCATATCCTGGGGTGTCGATGATGGTCAGAGAGTAGGGGACTCTACACCCCTCAAACCCAAAGATGTCATAAGCTATGACCTCAGAAGTCTGACTCTCAGTTTGAGATTTGTTTCCCTCATTGGTAATCTCAAACCAAATCTTGTCCTCTCTCTCCACACCCATGACATAGTTGACTATGGCGTTGATCATAGTAGTTTTTCCTGATCCTGTCTCTCCAACCAATAATACTGTTCTGTTAACTTTACTTGGATCTTTCTCTCCGATGGTCCATCTTCTTAGTTTAGAATCTTCTCCACTTTTATCATCCAGACATTGTTTATTTGGTATCAGCTGATACCGTTTGGGGGGTCCTGTGTGAATCAGGGTGCTTTTCAAAGTGATGTCAGATAGTTTTGATGATGTTCCACTATTCCTGTGAAACAAAATAACGTTTAAAATAAAACTATGAATTTAAAAATAACACTTATTTAGCCTTACTACCATTTGACAATTCTTGAAGTATAAAACATGGAGAAAGTGACGTGTCAGGGGTGTCCAACAGTTTGATCGCAACTCCTTTAGTACAGCTTTTGTAAGCTGGCCATAAAAAGACAAGTCTAGAGGCATTGTGCTATGAAGCTTTGATAGTATCGTGTGAAGGGTCTGAAGTGGGAGACAGCGCCCTCCCCTGGAGATTGCATAGAACACGGATCGGGGGAGAAGCACACAGCTGCAAGTAACTCACTAACTGGCACAGGTGTTCTATATTACAGGCCCAGACTGAGTTAAGGGAAACACCCCAGGAGGGAACGAGAGGGGAAGGACGCCGTCCCTTCATGGAGATTGACCTGTTTTCTTATTGGTTTTGATTTGCATAGAATACTTGGCGATGCACCTTGTTTTTGTTTATTATTGTCTACAAGAATTGAAATACCTGAATAAACGGAGTGTCATCACTCCTTCCCACTATTCCTCTGACTGTCTCATTAAAGGCTGTTTGTGATCCCAAGAACAAGTCAAACACGACGCACAACATTACGTCCAAGTGGGATGTGCCAGACATTATCATATCACAACCTACAACAGGTTCCATTATATTAAAACATTATCATATCACAACCTACAACACGTTCTATTATATTAAAACATTATCGTATCACAATCTACAACAGGTTCCATTATATTAAAAGGTGCAAAATGGATGACATGTTAGGAATTTTGGAAAACATTGGATCTTTTGTGAATCTGCTAAAATGTGATATGACACAAACTTGTTTTGAAACTAAATGGAAGTTGTAATTTCCTTAGTTTCCATGTGGAGAATAAATTCTGCACAATACTGTCAACTCTGCTTGGTTATTACTGTCAACTCTGCTTGGTTATTACTGTCAACTCTGCTTGGTTATTACTGAACTTAACTGGACAAAAAGTTCCACAGAAGATTTACCTGTATGCCATGGCGGTCTTTGAACGGTCCTACTCACAGAAGATGTTGGGGTCACGGAATTAGACTCTGTTAAGGATACAGGTCGACCTATTCAAGTAAATCTTGAATACAACACATTTTAGTGTAACACAGATAACTGACATAATAAACACTTTGTTAAATAATATATATGCCAGATACTGTACACAGATCCAAAGTTACCTCACAACACTGTTTTGAAGGTTTTCTTTTAGGAATGGGTCCCCCATGGGAGAGGATTGAGAAGTGGTCTAAGTATTTAATAAGGTTTCAAAACATGACAATCTCTATAAAATACTAATAATTGATAGCTAAACTTTTATTAAAATAATTATATGAAACATTTATTTTAAATGTTATACCTAAAATGCTTTGGAATATTCAAAGCTTAACAACCCTTTCCAAATCTTTAAATAATTGACTCTTTTTTTTCCTTTAGCACGATAGAAACCAGAAACACACTGCATATAATTAATATCTTCTTATAATATTGACCACCACAGAAATCTGACACTGTTGCATGGTACTGAACTTACACTTCAGGCAAGTGTATGACAGTTTAAAATTGAATACACTCATTGTTTCCACTTACCTGCTTCATGGTAAAAGTTTTACCTTATTGATGCCATCACAGAAGAGAGATAAAGAGACAGAACATGTGAAACTAGTTTTATAACCAGTGGCAGGTTCATGTATCCACTCCTCCCCACCAGTCAGCTGATTTCAGAGAAAGACATTCCTTCAGCAGATGCTTTCATGCAGCACAAAGACAACTAAATGCCTGAACATGTTCGAATGGGTGCTAATTTGCACTAAGCCATTTCCATAACAACTCTTAATAACTGTCTTACACAGAAAGTCTCACACCAGTGTGAAATCAATCAAAGTAAATTTGCAAAACGTGTTGTAAAGCTGTCATTGTATTGACCCATCAGGATAGTTTAGTGCAACCACGTACTTAAAACCCCAACTCCAATTATAGTAATAAGCCCCGGTGGAGGTTCTACCTTAAATATGACCCCAATTCTAACACAAATCCAAGATGTGGTTTTAACCCTAAACTTAACTATTACCTCCCTTATAAGCTTCAGTATTACTGTTCCTGTACTGTTGCCCACAAAAGCAGACGGAATTCTGTATTCAGCTCTGGAAAATAGTAAGAGACCACAGCACATTTTTCTATCCTTTCCATAAAAGTTGAAAAGGAAGATTTTGAGTGAGGAACTGAAGTGTTAAATTTTCAGTGGTCTCTAAAATGTAACCCTTCTGTTTCTCACTCAAATTTTCCTTTTCAACTTTTTTAGAAAGTCAAGAAGGCTCAGTGGACTCTTATTTCTTTCCAGAGCTTTATATGGAAAATATATTAGATCATAAACATGATTTGGAATACTGTATATATGGAAGATCTACTAGCTAATAAGCATTGTTCTGAATTCTTTGAATATGGAAGATCAGTTAACTGTATCTATATTGACCCTTGATCTGTGAAATGTGGTGGTGTTCTGGTGTGGTTATGTATGACTGAGACTTGATCTGACATGATTGTCTTCCCTGATGATGTTATCTGATAATGAAGACTACACAAGAATAATTGACTCTGAATTGTACTGTAACATCTTGTCAATACAAGTGAAAAGTGAGTGTGTTCAGGAGATTAATTGCACAGGACATGTGACCAAGCACTGAACATTTTTGCTTAGTTTGGACATTATATTATTTGTCCTGTTAAAAAATATATTGACTATGATTGACTAAAACAATGTGTTGTTTATAAAAACAAAATATGTGTCTAGCATATAGAAGGCTAACAGTGTCCGAACTCCAAACATTGTCTTATAAGTTCTGACATGGACTACAATTCTCTGGAGACACTATTTGAGGCAGTTTATGCTCTAAACATTTTACATTTTCTTTCAGAACTGATACTTTATTTATACTTATATTTTAAGTACATTCTGTAAAAAGTAAATGTGAAGATGCCCACTTCATGACAGTGTGCACTTGTTGTAAATAAAGTACTAATTAATCTAGTTTGCTAAAGACCAATGTGCAACAGTTTGTTTTCCTTCAGTGACACAACGAGGTAGTCTAATGTTAAAACACATAGGATTGAATATGATTTTACAAATGGTACTCAGTATTTAACCAACTTTATCACGTAGGCAAACTTTGGGAATTTTGACTATGCAGATGCTACAACCGATGTGAAAGCATTGTGCACTTAGTTCTATTTATTATGATAAGATTCCATGAAACAAACAGCCAGCGTGGAAAGACTGGAATGTAGACCGGCTAGCTGGGCATGTCTGCTTACAGAGACCAATTGTTGTATTTTTGTGGACTTCTTCGTTCCTGTCTCTCCTACCAGAAGAATTGATTTGTTCTCAACTGTAATGTTCTCGTGCATTTTGTCGTAACTGACTAAACACCAAGTTAAACCAGAGTCAATGAAGATAGAGATGTAGTAAGTTTGACCTTTTACTGTTTGTTTCCGGTTTCAACAACATTGTATATGGTGAAAACTGAAAATGAACTAATAAAAACATAATCCGTGTCTATGTGATTATTTGCAGCATACATCTATCAATCTAATAATCAAATATACATTCAAACCTGAAGTGCCAAAAGCAAAACGAATAACATAACACCATAGCGGAAGATAGCTTGTACATACATGTGAATAAGCCATCAAATGTCATTCTTTCCCCCGTTTACACAAATGGTCTTTGATAACTTATATGTAACATTTTTACTCTAAGATGCATGAACAATATTGCCATTCTGATCTTTCTTCATGGATTGGCTTGGATTTGGTGCCTTGCTTGCCATGTGTTAATATCGAACCAGGAAGTAACACATCGACCGTACTGTGATTTCTTTCTCCAAATGTCCATCTTCATAGTTTTGACCCAGATCAAGGTGAATGTGTGATGATCACAAAGCCACACTTTACTCACTCAAGTACTGAATCTGAAAATAATGACAGTTAAACAGACAATATGTTTTACGTTTTTCTATCATCCTTTATTGAGGTAAAATTAGATTTTTTACAAATGTCACTCGGTACATAACTTTTGGAATTTAGATTTTGTTCTAAACACCATCACCACCGGCAATAAATACCCTCTACCATTCCCCAGATTCGTTGTCCTCCACGGCGATACTGTCTTCACCACGCTGGACCTACAACACGTACCATCTAGTACGCATACGTGAGCGGGTCGAATGGAAAACCGCTTTCCGTTCCGTGTTGGTGTATCTTATTTTAAAAGAACTTTAGATGAAAAAAAAACATTTAAATTTTTAGTTTTCTTTCCATCCCATTTTTACCAACACATTAACATACTTTACACCTACTGGAATCTTTGGATATAAACACTCTGATGTAACTCAACAGAACATTTCACAAGCTGATAGTGATGGTGTTATGGAACATGGGATTTTAGTTTTGTGTTCCAGCAAGTTTAATAATGCAGGACTGTGTGTGTGTGTTAATACAAATTGATATGTATGTATAGTATAAGTAGGTGCGAAAATATAACTTGAAATAATATAGTTGTGTGTATGTAACCGTATATGGGGATGTATGTGTATAAATGCTTGTTGGGGAAATACATAAAATCTGGGGGGTTTCCAAAACTGTCGTAAAACCTTCAGATGCCGTTGTCTGTGATGTTAATATTCAGCCCATGTTCCCTGGGGCGATTTCTCAGATGCATATTAACAATGATCATTGATGCAACATCCCGGACAAGTCCGCTGTGTAGTTGGACACATAAGCACTTCACCTTCAGGAAATGCATAAAATGTTACACCAGGTAATAAATTATTTCCAATGTGGCCATGGTTGAATCTTAAGTGTGCATTGGTTTATTTTTTGAGGAAATGTCTTCGTCATCCTTGCTGAGATCACATTATGCTGCTAGTTTTTACTGGTGTTTCATTCTCAGAGCCGTTAGCTACTTACACAACCCACCCTGACCTAACAGAAATCTGTGTGGTTTAAATACACCAAAGCATTGAAATAAAAATAATAACAGCAGTCAACTAAAGGTTGTTTATTATATTTACAACCTAACGTCAATCATGGGAACAGATTTTGTTGGATCACAAACCCTCATAAAACATGAAACTCTGCTTGCAATTGTCTTAAGTGATAAACCTCACCCCGCCATATTTTGATAATATTTAACACCAGACATGCCTACATCATAACGTCATGAACTCACAGCCAATCATAGGTCATTACAGGAAGTTCCACCTGTCATACAGGAAGTCCAGCCCTAACACACCACTGAATCATAAATCAAAAAAGTTAAACAAGCCACCCCACAGCCATCAACTACTAATATATATTCCACATAGTATTATAGGCTCTTTATGGTTGTCTGAAATACAACATTCTCAGCACACTGTAATACATAATTGTTTTTCTTAAGATATAGTCAATGTACTTTATTCAAGTACATTGTGCGATAAGGAGACATTTTAAAATGTTAAAGGTCACTTTTAAAAGTGAAATTAAAATGATTACAAGTTGATTTGTTTATGTTTGTGGGAAATACTTGTTAAAAGACAGGACATTTCCCAGAACACGAGGTACAATGTCCATCTTTCATGACTTCCCACCAAGAATGGTTCATAGCAGTGGTGCATTCTGGGTAGTGGGGGTGTACCGACTGCAGCATACATCCTTGTTAGTTCACTGTCCATCTATAGTGATGGATAATCTGTACTTCTCAGTGACTGTGTTCTCAAAGTTCATTTTTATTTTTTTTACTTGCCTGGGGTTTTCTTGTTTGTCCAGAGTTTGCAAGACATGCTTTCCTAAAATCATCTGAATGCGTTCTGGGGTTTTGGCCTAAAGCTTCTGAGGAGATACTATACCCAGGAACTCTGAAAACTCCTCCATGCCTTCTTGTGTTATTTCCCAGGCTAAACTCATGGCCCTTTCTTCTTTTTTGTTTGTTACAATCTCAGTCTGCCGATTGTTGAACAGGAAATGAACCGGTTGGTTGTCTGAGTTTTTGGCACATTTGATTTTGGCATTTTTAAGTGCCTGGAGGGCATTCTTAGCTGGCCCTCCGTCTGAGTTTGAAATGAGAGTAACGATTTGATCCTTCATGTCTTTCCCAAACAAAGACAGAACTGCATCAAAGATGTTCCTCTGTCTGTCACTCAGGCGATTAGTACTTGCCTTCACCACAAAACCTACTGCGTCTATTTGATCAATTCCCTCTGGAGATCTGAACAAATCACGCAGCCTTTCAGTGATTAACTGGTCTTCTTGGATTCCTCTAGTGTCTCCATATCCTGGGGTGTCGATGATGGTCAGAGAGTAGGGGACTCTACACCCCTCAAACCCAAAGATGTCATAAGCTATGACCTCAGAAGTTTGACTTTCAGTTTGAGATTTCTTTCCCTCGTTGGTAATCTCAAACCAGATCTTGTCCTCTCTCTCCACACCCAAGACGTAGTTGACCATGGCGTTGATCATAGTAGTTTTTCCTGCTCCTGTCTCTCCAACCATTAATACAGTTCTGTTGACTTTGTTAGGGTCTTTCTCTCCGATGGTCCATCTTTTTAGTTTAGATTCCTTTTCACTTCTACCATCCAGACATTGTTTCTTTGGTACCAGCTGATATATTGTAGGTGGTCCTGTGTGGATTAGGGTGCTTTTCGAAATTATGTCTTGTAGTTTCGATGGTTTGTATATTGTCCTGTGAAACAAAAAAAAAATATATAAAATGCCCCTAACACATCTGTTAATGTTAAAGGAAGATTTGATACCTGACAGTGTAATCATAATACTAACCATCATCACCTATACAATAAAGGCAGAATTTGTGAGAATTTCTGCCACAGCAATTCTTTTTAAAGTAGATAATTATTTCATGAAGTTGTATCAAATCACTTTAATGGGAAGAGAGCAACAAAACCAGATGATGCTACACTAGACTATTTGCTGTTTCCCACTTTGATAGCATTGTACATCAATGGCATGTATCAGGTTAGTAAATATTAGAAATGAAGAGAAGAATGTTGTTGAAGGTTGAGCTGACCGCTGGGATCCAGCTGTGGCTGATGTGTTTGTCTGTGTTGTTGCTGCCGTGTCGGTTTGTTGGACCACAGATGTTGACCTGCTGGGTGCTGCTTCTAATCTGGTCGTTGTTGAACCAGGTACATATTTTGGTTTGACACCAAAACTTGCTAATGGTTTCTACAATGTAGACAGAGGACAAAGAGGAAGACTTATAACAACACACCTTTCGTCATGATTTAGACACCAGCATCCATACATGCCTTGGAGGAGGGCTTGCCTGAATCTCCAGCTCTCCCAGAATCATTAAGAGTGGTCGAAAGGGCCATATATACAAATTGATGTTATTGTAATTTTCAGTACCGCTCCTACAATCTTATCATAATTATACAATTAAAACACAACACTGTAAAAGCACAACAAACAAAAACACTGTGAGATTCACATTTTGGGATTTATTTTTGCAAATGCATATACTGACAATTCAGTAGACTGACCTTATCAGAAGCAGATTTGAGGACCCCTGACTTCCAAGGAGCTGGTTCTGATCTAGTTGTTTTTGTGCATGGTACATACTTTTCTTTGAGTTGAAATTGGTCAATTGCTCTCTGAAATGTGGACAGGAGACATTACAAAACAACGGTTCAATAATTTTTGTAATGATTACAAACACGGAAAACATATGTCTGACCTTTACATTTCCGGCTGAAAATAGAACAGGTGGCAAGATCTGCTTTTGGACGTCTGTGGTTAACGATGTATTTGCTCTCATCATTGTTCTGCCAAATACAGCTTTGCAAATACACTGTCTCTTTGTCTGTTTGATGTTCACTCACTTTGAAATGTATACTATTACTATAATATTCAGTATAATAGCCAGACATTTTCTTGTTTTTCTTTCCTGTCTGCAAATCTAGCCAGTTCAAACTGGACTTTCCCCTGTGAGGAAGATTACGGCTGTTCAAGCTCTCTTACCTTCACCCTGCTCTTTACAATGGAAACAGGAGTTCCCGGCAGCTGGTTTTCTACTGAAGATGGTGCTGCTTCTGCTCTATTCACTGTTGTGATTGAAACACCTTTTGACACCAATTTGTCTCGATTGCTGTGATTGTCAGGTGCAAATCTCAAATGTTCTTTGTCTCTTTGTGATGAAGAATTGAGGTTTTCATTCTTGGTCAGAACATTTGCAGTCTTCTTCCACTGCTGAGGAGCTACTTGTCTATGGAGAAATGTGTCTTCATTGCTGTGATTATCAGGTGGAAATCCCGAATGTTTTTTATCTTTTTGTGATGAGGATGGAAGGTTTTCATGCTCTGTCAAAACATTTGCAGTCATTTTCAACTCCTGAGGAGCTATTTGCCCAAGGAATAATTTGTCTTTATTGCTGTAATTGTCAGGTGGAAATCTCAAATGTTCTTTGTCTCTTTGTGATGAAGATTGAAGGTTTTCATGCTCCGTCAGAACATTTGCAGTAATCTTCAACTCCTGAGGAGCTACTTGTCGCAGGAACTCTGATAATTCCTTCATACCTTCCATTGTTGTCTCCCATGCAAACTTCATGGCCCTTTTATGTTTTTCCGATAAAATTGTCAAAGTCTGGTAGTTGTTGAACAAGAAATGAACGGGTTGGTTCTTCTCATCTTTGGCACATATGATGTCCTCGTTTTTCAGGGCCTCAAGGGCGTTAGTGGCTGGTCCTCCGTCTGAATGTGTGAAGAGAGCTACAATTTTGTTTTCATTGTCTTTGCCAAAATACGAAATGAACAAATCAAACATTTGCTTCTGTTTGTAACACAGTTGATTCTCACTTTTCTTCATGACCAAACCCACTGCATCAATGTGATCATTCCTATTGGTGGATGTGAACAAATCCTGGATATTTTCAATTTCATCTTTTTTCCAAGTGATGTCCCCTGGGGTGTCGATAATGGTCAGAGAGTAAGGAACTATAAGATCCTCAAACCCAAAGATCTCATAAACAGTGATTTTTGAAGTAGGAGTTCTTTTGCCTTGTTCTATCACCTCAAACCAGACTTGGTCTTCCATCTCTACGCCCATGACGTAGTTCACCATGGCGTTGATCAAAGAGGACTTCCCTGATCCAGTCACCCCAACCATCACGATGGTTCTGTTGGCCTTGCTGTGGTCTCTCTCTCCAAAGGTCAGTTTTTCACTTTTACCTTCTGTTTTCTGCTTCTTTAGTATCAGCTTGTACCGTTTAGGAGGTCCTTCCTTGATTGGGTTGCTTTTGGAAATGATTCCTTGTAGATTTGATGTTCTTTCACTTTTCCTATGAAAGTGAAAACAGTAAAATAACCATAATTGCAGTTATTTTATGTACTTCTTATGTATGTTTTCTGAAAATGGACAGGAACTCAAAGGTCCTAAATTCAAGTGTAGGCTGTTTCTAACATTGTGATTCATTGATAAAATGTAGCTGTCTTAGAGCTAATTTCTTGGCTATTGTATTGTAAATACCTTTGCAGTTATTGACATTTTGAAGGCAAATTGTCTGCAGTTCCACACATTCTAAATTTAAATATCTAAAAAACACCTGCCAGGTAAGCCACACAACATAAATACGTTGATTAAATCAAAGCAGTTTTACACAGATTATGTAAATAACGTAGAAATTGACACAGACCTGGTTGCCATGATAGTTTCTGGTTGTCCCTTCAACTCACAGAAGATGCTGTTTACACGTGATCTGTACATTAGAGCAAATAAATTATTTAGGGGACATCAAATGAAACTTAAATTACCTAGTTTTAATATGATCTAGGTTTTGCTTGTAAGAAGTGGGGAACTGGAAATTTACTGATGCATTTTTTAGAAAGGTGATAATCAAATACATTTCTAAAATCAGAAGCAACCAACAGGAGAGCTTTGCTAATAAACTAAGGTAATTTCAACCATTTTCCTGGCACAGTCCCTGGCTAGAGTAGGACCAGCAACGTTTAGCTATCAGAACAAGCCAGTCGGTCTGGCTTTTTTATGATTATATTTAAATGTTAGCTCGACTGACACATCTGTTTTAAATTAGTGTAAGATACCTCTTTGAAAAAGCTACTTGCAATTTCTTTATACTCCCTTTAAACACTTGCAGTACTAACCCTGGACTTAATAATAATGTTAATATTATTCTGTTCTCATTGAGTAAGGGAAGGGGCAGAGGAAATAAGTTGTGTCATTGTTTAATATCCTTTTAAATGTTAGAGCCATGATTGTACCCAAGCATAATGAAAAGTAATATATATATATATATTGTAAATTTGTGTTGTTTTCAATTTTGAGAGAATTTTTAAGAGAATTAATTAAGAGAATTGTTTCACTTACTTCGTCTCCACCTATCTGTGCTTCAGGTAAATTTGGTGCCTTTGTGATTCCGAGAGAAAGAGAAAGTCGTGTGACAGGTTTTATACAGAATACTCTTTGAGTCATCTCTCTTCATCTCCTTTTCAAAAACCATTGTTTGAGAAAGTCAGAGGTCCCTCCTCCCTGACTTACTACTTGCAATGTGTTTTGAGGAGACAAGAAAATAGGACGTAAGAAGTATGTCTATGAGATCTTTCAAAGACATCTCTCCATCTCCACCCCTTTAGTCAGCTGATTTATTCCGTAGAGGCTATAAAAAAATGTCATTCCACCTTTAATTGAAGTAAATTTTACGTTTACATAGCTCATCTCTGGTCCTCTCACCCCCTCTAGTGGTCTGGGGCCAAACGCCAAGCTCCAGGTCACTAAGCACCCAATCACAAGCCCAGTACGTACAGCTGAATCTCATTACTCTCATCAGCTCCCCTGTTTAAGTTCCTGTGTTCCACCTCCAGCTTGCCAGTTGAAACTACGTACTGAGCTACATGCCACGTTTTTGGCTTCTGTATATTCTCAGCCTATTTTTACCTTAGGTCGTTGAAGATTCTCCGCTCATCATATCCGAGCTATAATACCAGGCTCGTTCCACCCAAGCCCCGACCTATTTTTCCAACTTTACTTTAGTCCGGTCCTTAATGTATTTAGGCAAAAAAATCGGACACAATTATCAACAGGTCAAAACATCATCATAACTAGACAACATAATTTTGAAAAGCATTCTGATCCACACGGGACCACCAAAACGATATCAGCTGATCCCAAATAAACTATGCCTGGATGGCAGAAGTGAAGAAGAATCTAAACTAAAAAGATGGACCATCGGAGAGAAAGTCCTAACAAAGTCAACAGAACTGTATTAATGGTTGGAGAGACAGGAGCAGGAAAAACTACTATGATCAACGCCATGGTCAACTATGTCATGGGTGTGGAGAGAGAGGATAAGATCTGGTTTGAGATTACCAACGAGGGAAACAAATCTCAAACTGAAAGTCAAACTTCTGAGGTCATAGCTTATGACATCTTTGGGTTTGAGGGGTGTAGAGTCCCCTACTCTCTGACCATCATCGACACCCCAGGATATGGAGACACTAGAGGAATCCAAGAAGATCGATAAATCACTGAAAGACTGCATGATATGTTCAGATCTCCAGAGGGAATTGATCAAATAGACGCAGTAGGTTTTGTGGTGAAGGCAAGTACTAATCGCCTGAGTGACAGACAGAGGTACATCTTTGATGCAGTTCTGTCTTTATTTGGCAAAGACATGAAGGATCAAATCGTTACGCTCATTTCAAACTCCGACGGAGGGCCAGCTAAGAATGCCCTCCAGGCACTGAAAATGCCAACATCAAATGTGCTAAAAATTCGGACAACCAACCGGTTCATTTTCTGTTCAACAACCAGCAGACTGAGATTGTAACAAACAAAAGAGAAGAAAGGGCCGTGAGTTTAGCCTGTTGCTCAAGCAAACTTGTAATGAACTGAAAAAACGTACAAGTAGCGGGTCAATATATACGGACGTTGGACAAAGAAGGCTGTTTGCTGTACAGTCTGTGAAGAGAACTGCCACTACCCAGGATGCACCATTGCCAAAAGCCCTTTGTGTGAAGTCATGAAACATGGTAACTGCACCTCGTGTACTGGTAGATGTCCGGTCTCCAACCATGTCAGAGAAAACTGGAGGTTTGTTCAGAGAAGCAGGGAAATTACCAGGACACATGAAGATCTAAAAAAGAAGTATGAAAATAACCTGAGAGCTGCTGGGGAGAAAGCTGACCTGATGACCTGTCTGAAGCAAGAGTTGGAAGATGCTTTGAGAGACAAAAACAGATTGGTGGAAGAATCCTACCAGTGTGTTATCC
>JACXGK010010284.1:0-18133 GCA_016801125.1 Novumbra hubbsi | reverse complement strand
CAGAGACGTAGAGTTTAGATGAAGCAGACAGAAGCCCAGAGACACAGAGTTTAGATGAAGCAGATAGAAGCCCAGAGGCAGTAGATTTGTCTGGTAGATAGAATATGAGCTTCAGCCCTGTTCTACTGTCACAGAAAGTCACCTTGTCTGTTCGTGGTGGTGTGACTTAGTGTGTGTGAATGTTTCTGGGTGCGTGTGGAAATGTGATTCGGTGTGTGACTGTGTGTGTGTGGTTCGGCTAGATGACCTAGCCTGCAACCTTCACCTTACTGTGTGGTCACTGCAACAAATAATTTACCCAATTGCCTTAGAATCACCCCCTTAACACCTTTTGCATATTACAGTGTCAGTGCCTCAGAGATTCATGCATTACAATGCACACAAAACCAATACTTTTATACATCTGAATCTGAATCATAATTGTATAAGTATCTAACCGCTGATTTAAGGCTTTTAGGATTTTGGCATTAATTACAGCTTTAATTCTAGATTATTAAGGGACAGGTTTTTGATCAACTCTGCACACCTATATTTGAAAATCTGTGGTTAAAGAACATTTTAAGCTCTGTCAATGGAAAGTTGATGGAAAGCAATCTTCAAGTCATGCAACATACTTTTCAATTATATTTATGTTGAGGATCTGAGTGGCCATGCACCACTCCAAGTTATGTATCTTATTTAATGCGTAGCTAGTCCACAGTAGCTTTATGTTTTAGGTTGTTATTTTGCTAAACTACAGTTTCAGCTTTCTTGCATAAGGCAACAGGCTTTACATTTCCTTTACATTCATTTTTCCTGATAAGCAAGTCCCTAGTCCCTGATGTTGAGAAACATCCCCATAACATGATGCTGCCACAACCAAGCTACACAGTAAGGATGGGGTTCTTTGGTTGATGTGCCGTGTTGTGTTTTGTATGCTCAAAACATTAGGCTTTGCATTTTGAGCCAAAATGTTGCATGTCAGTTTTGTCCAACAACATTCTATTAATTGACCAAATAATTATAATAGGATTGTGGGCTTTTATATAAATACAAGAGAAGAGGTCTGAAGATGAGGAGATGGGAGGAAGAGGACTGAAGATGAGGAGAGGGAAGAGGAGAGGGGAGGAAGAGAAGAAGGAGCAACACCACACACCTGATGTTCCTCCAATGTCCATGGCTTTGAGATTGCGTGCCTTGATGATGTTCACAGTGATGGTGTTGGCTGTGGGATTATAGCACAAAGACACCAGCAGGTCCCCTCGCCTCCCCTAGGGAACACAAACACACCGCTAGTCACTGTACACCACCCATATCCGTCTGAGAAACAGATATGCAGTGTGAGTCACCATCGCTACTCTTCAGGGCCTGTATTGACTAAACATCTCTGTGTAGGAGTATTAAGCAAGGATCAGTTTCGCCTTTTAGATGATAATGAATAGGCGGGGGGGGGTGTTAGCTCTACCACTCTCACACGCTTTGTTAGTGCCGGACCTGATCTGGGCCGGCTTCCCGGACACAGATTAAGCCAAGACAGCACTAAAAGGAAACCTGTTCAATGAAGAATTAACAAACTGTAGGATGTTGGCTAAATGTGAAATTGATAGGATTGTGAATTTGATAAACAAAATGGTACTGCAATAGGCTTGTGAGCTCACTCAACATTTTCACAAACAAATGTTCAGCAAACTCACAATCCTTGCCTTACAATTGAAAATTGAAACAACCTCAATGCCATTTGTGGAGCTAATTAAATTTGACCTTGACTCAAACTATGTGCTGGCTTGCAACAAGATGTATATTTCATAGTAAAATGCAACTCAAGTGGCTATTTGGAACAATTGGATGTAATAGTAGTGTAATGATAAATCATACAAACTTCCATTGGAGGTGTCGTCTCATTACAGGTACCGGCTATGACTACAACTAACATAGTGCATTTTTTCGAAATGTTTTTATTAATGTTTGGCCCCACTAATCAATGTAATTTTAAAAACAGGTGTTGAAAATAAACAATTCTTTAAACCAGTAGAGCTTGCGGGAAAAGGTTTTGAGCCAAGCTACATTTGGAATTTTACCCAACAATCTATTACACATTTGTCTATTACACATTTGTTTGCCAACAGAATACGCTGATTAAGCATAAAGCAATGTTCAAATTGATTTTTTAAAATGGCAATTACTGTCCAGTCGTGCAGTCGCCACCATCTTAGTAACTTTAATGAAATTTCCATTTCCGGAAATCCTGTGAGTTCCATCTGTTCTCCTGAAATCCACTCAGGACGATTCCAGACCTGCTGCTAATAACCTCTCAACATGTCTCAAAAGACTGAAAGTGTTGGGTTCTCAATAGCAAAGCTCCCTGACTACTTACAGCTCCATCCATGCAGGGCTTGAGTTCCTTCCAGAATGTCTGCATGTGTCCCAGGTCACTGAGCTTGTTGAGCGGGATGGACACTTCTCCGATGGGGTCGTTACGACTAAACCGGTCAAAGTCCAACACCTGCAGATACAGAGTCCTCTCTCGCACCTTCTCATACGGGAAACCTGAAGGGAGCAACATGCACATATACACACACAACCAAATGCTCATCTTAAATGTAGACAATAAGTACAATTTACTGTAACACATGTATGAGATTACATGTGTTTCCTGTAACACAGGCATAAAAAAAGAGTACATATATTTACAGTAATACGGGTTTGAGAAGAGGACATACATTTACAGTAATACGGGTTTGAGAAGAGGACATACATTTACAGTAATACGGGTATTAGAAGAGCACAGAAATGTACTGTAATACGGATATGAGAAGAGCACCTACATTTACTGTAATACCGGTATGAGAACAGCACATACATTTACTGTAATACCGGTATGAGAAGAGCACATACATTTACTGTAATACCGGTATGAGAAGAGCACGTACATTTACTGTAATACCGGTATGAGAAGAGCACATACATTTACTGTAATACTGGTATGAGAAGAGCACGTACATTTACTGTAATACCGGTATGAGAAGAGCACATACATTTACTGTAATACCGGTATGAGAAGAGCACATACATTTACTGTAATACCGGTATGAGAAGAGCACATACATTTACTGTAATACTGGTATAAGAGCACATACCCTCAAACAGGAATGTCTCGTTCCAGTGAGGATTTAGGTTCTTGCGCTTCACCTTGGTCTCCAGCTTATGCTTCTTGTCTGGCAGCAGATAGAGCTTGACAAAGGGGTCCGAGGTCCCGGAGAAGTCTTTGGCCGGGAGATCCTGGCCCTTGACAGACACAATTACCATAATTGCCAATCAGCTGAGAAGCCATTTTACAGTAATGTGTATCAGTGATGTTCAACTCTGGCCTCAACGCCAGTTCCACTTCATCTTTCCATTGCAACCACCCAATCAGGGACTGATTCAGACCAGGGAGGTAGAACATAGAGTAAGAGTTGAATACCCCTGGGGTACATAATATATTGAATACCCCTGGGGTACATTCTTCATTTCATGCATCCTGACCGGAATCAAACCACAGACTCTGGCAGCGAAACGGGATCCCACACACACACAGAGGAGTACCTTGAGGATCTTGACCGTCAGAGTGGAGTCCTGGAAGCTGTAGCCAACGGAGAACTGGATCCGGCCCAGCTTCTCACTGATGGTACCTTCACCATCATCATCCTCAGAGCCCGGGGACAGCTGGGGAAGTCGCAGCGTTACGTTTTTGTTTGTTGGGCAGTTAAAAGACGCACTGGCACACACTGGCAAGCACTGGCAAGCACTGGCACGCATGGCACACACTGGCACACACTGGCACACACTGCCACACACTGGCACACACTAGCACACACTGGCACACACTGGCACAAACTGGCACGCACTGGCCAGCGCATATCCCATTGGCAATGACCTACGTACTATAGAAGGCACCTGAATGGATAATTCACAGAGGCAACACAGGCTTAAACTGTACACACACACACACACACACATTCAGCTTTTTGGATGATGGTGGGGCATCAGGGCAGGTGGCAGCTGGGGGTCTGTTGGGAGATCTGCTCTGACATTAAAGCAGACCTGAGGAGTTTAATTCCACCACTAATGTTGGTCACAGCCAGGAGACTGAGGAGATAGCCAGCCTTTATCAGACCAGGCCTTCTCCCTCTCAGACAGCATCTTACTATCTCTAGACATCTCTTTCACAAATGCTCTCTTTCTCTCTAAGCTGACCTCGCTCTTGTTCTTACTGTCTCTCTGTCCACACTCTCTCTCTGCTTTATAATAAGTGAGCTCTTAATGGTTGCTATCTGATAGAAACAGTGCACTGACAGGGAGACTATGAGAGATGGAGCGAAAGACAATGAAAGAGAGAGACAAATGTATGTTGTTTGCAGTAGTGTAGTGTGCTGTAATGGCATTCATCTGGTGTGTAGTTAACGGTAGTGTCTAATAATAAGTATTACTTTGTGAGCCAGCCTCCAGCACTCTATTTGATTTACCTGTACAACAGCAAATTACCTCAAAGTGGTTCACTGTGGTTTAGCGTGGTTCACTGTGGTTTAGCGTGGTTCACTGTGGTTTAGCGTGGTTCACTGTGGTTTAGCGTGGTTCACTGTGGTTTAGTGTGCCTGTGGGGTTTGGAATCAACATGGCCTCTGTCGACAAGAATCAGCACGCCAGCATAAACCACCTCCACCTCTCTGCCCCCAGACCTAGCCTCCATCTAACCACCTCCACCTCTCTGCCCCCAGACCTAGCCTCCATCTAACCACCTCCACCTCTCTGCCCCCAGACCTAGGCTCCATCTAACCACCTCCACCTCTCTGCCCCCAGACCTAGCCTCCATCTAACCACCTCCACCTCTCTGCCCCCAGACCTAGCCTTCATCTAACCACCTCCACCTCTCTGCCTCCACACCTAGCCTCCATCTAACTACCTCCACCTCTTTGCCCCAGACCTAGCCTCCACCTTACCACCCTCCACCTATCTGCCCCCACACCTAACCTACACCTTACCACCCTCCACCTCTGTGATCTGCTATGGTTTTAGTCAAATAACACTTATTGGAGGATGGAAGTGTGAGTGTAGGCCTTACAGGCTTTTGAGGTTTTTGAGTTATTGTGGGTGGAGGAGAAAAGGATGTAGAAGAGTAGAGTACAAATGAGTGGGAGAGACGGATGTATGAAATATGAAGATGAGGAGATCGGTGCATGAAGGAGGAAGATAATGTGAAAGATGGATGGATGAAGAGGACGAGAAAGATGGAAGGACTATTTCGAAAGAGATTAATGGATGAATGAAGGAGGTTGGGGATGACACAGATGGACGGATGAAGGAGGTTGAGGATGTGAGAGATGGATGGATAAAGGAGGTTGAGGATGACAGAGATGGATGGATGGATGTAGGAGGTTGAGGATGAGAGAGATGGATAGATGAAGAAGGTTGAGGATTACCGAGATGGATGAAGAGAGAGAGCTGGATGAAAGGAGTCTTACCATGACCATGTCTCCGGTGAGTGAATTCGCCAGGTCTGTGACTGAGGAGTGCCCGTCAGGGGCGTGGCCTTTGGGACTGTTCCCCGCCTTGGTCCCCACACCCCTGCAAGGAGAGGACAGTAGGGGGACGTGAGGACCGGGCTGGGCCATGACAGATAGAGACTGTAGCTCGGCCAGACGCCAGAGGGAGATAGAGAGGGAAATACAGAGACACAGTGAGACAGAGAGAGAGACAGATAGAGACACAGATAGAGACACAGTTAGAGAGAGACAGAAGAGAGAGACAGAGAGAGAGAGAGAGAGAGACAGAGAGAGAGAGCGACACAGAGAGAGAGACACACAGAGAGAAAGACACAGAGAGGGAGAGACACAGCGAGAGAGTGAGCTCCAGGAACAGTGTCAGATTCAGGGTTTGTGTGGAATATGGGACCTTAGAGAACGGAAGCCTGTCTAGTTTTAGGACTGGTGCTATCTGGTTCTGGGACATGCAACCAACAGACAATATTCCTCAGCTGAGAAGTTTTCTTGTATAATTCCTACCAGGATACTTTTGGTTTGAAGGTTAAACACCATGTTGACAAAAACAAATCGCTTCCAGACTATGATCTGGACAGACCTCGTTTGGTTCTGACAAATACAATTGAACACGCCAAAACAAGCCCTCAATACACATGAACGAGACACGCGGAATTAACACAGAAAGACATGTAGAGTGACATACAGAGGCCATGGACAGACATGTAGAGTGACATACAGAGGCCATGGACAGACATGTAGAGTGACATACAGAGGCCATGGACAGACATGTAATGTACAGACTGGTACAAGACCAGATGACATCCAACAGTTGGTGTGACTATGTGTGTTTGTGCGTACATGTTCATGTGTGTGTTGCGTATTTGTGTCTGTTGACACTTCCACGACCCCCCTCCCTCGGAAAACAGAGCGTAGGTGCAAGGGGACAAACCAGTCTCTCACAAGGCAGAGGCAGTGTTGCCCGAAAGTAAAGTTCACATTGAAATACACGCTTTCCACTCGTTAAACCTCCATGGATGCGGGTGAGCCAAGCTGGCCTACATCAAGGTTGTTAAGTGGTCATGTTAGTGTAGATTAGTGGGGGGTCGGGGTGTGCTGGGGGCCAGGGGTCAAAAACCTTAAACAATATCATTGTGAAACATCACCACACATTTAGAAAACATTACAACCTTTTTAAACCAACTAAAGACACGATAGAGAAGGGAGAAGAAAGCCAGAGAGAGAGAGGGAAGCATGCCATGTCAGACACTTCAAAATAGACTGACTGGTCAAAACTAGTCAGGACTGGTAAAGACTGGTCAGAACTAGTCAGGACTGGTAAGGACTGGTCAAAGCCAGCCAGGACTGGTAAAGACTGGTCAAAACTAGTCAGGACTGGTAAAGACTGGTCAGAACTAGTCAGGACTGGTAAGGACTGGTCAAAGCCAGCCAGGACTGGTAAAGACTGGTCAAAGCTAGTCAGGACTATTAAAGACTGGCCAAAGCCAGTCATGGTAAAGACTGGTCTGTACTGGCAAAGACTGGTCAAGGCACATTGAGAGGTAAGACAACAATACACTGTTAGCCAACAAAATGACATGAAACAAAGAGAGAATAAGTGAGAGGAATAAAGGGACAGAAATGATTGAGGCTGTAGAGAAAACAGACAGCGGTACGAAGAATAAACGAAAGAACGAAACATACAGAAGAATAAAGCATGTTGTTTAAAACATGAATCTGTATTAGAAGAAAACAGGCAGCATTAACAGCAAGACCAAAGTGAGCTTGAGGTTGGAGAACGACTAAACCAAATCAAAAACACTGTCCACAAACAGGAGCACACCGGAGAGAAGAACAACTGAGCTGCAAGGAAAGGTGGAGAAAAAGGAGAAGGGAGGAAGAACAGCCTGGAAACACAAGAAAGCCTTAATTTGTCAGTCTGATAGGAGTCAAAGAATAAAAGACCAAATTAGGAAAAGGCCACATGGCAAAACGAGGAAAGACTGTAAAAGAAGAGAAAACATACAGAGAATAAGATTAGGCACAAAAAATAAAAATAGAGCAACAAGAGAGAACAATATATATTTTAGAAGGAGAGCAGAATGAGAGGAAAAGAGAAGAGTGTAAAAGAGATAGACTAATGTGAGATGGAAAGAAAGTGATAGAATGAGAGATACAAATATATAGATAGAAATAGAGATAGATCAACAGGTTTAAACAAATAGAGAACAAGATAGAAAAGGAGATTGAGAAGAGAGGAGTGAGAGAAAGCAATTGCAACCGAACGAGGACAGAGCTGTAGAGTAGGAGAGACACGGCAGAAACACCATTATTACATTATTTCAAACCAAACACAAAAACACGGGTAAGGGAATCGAAAATCCAAACGACTCACACATTTAGAGTGTTACAAAATTAATATTAATAACGGGATGGATCAAGCTATGTACCAATGAAGTACCAGTATCTACCAATACCAATACCGTGATTGGCCCAGACCCAGGAAAAACACTCTAAAGGCGTGGCTTGGGGCTGCAGGATAAGAGCACAGGGATGCGTTCAGTAGGACAGAACGGTGTGCAGCAGTAAATTCAACAGAAACGGTAACAGTACTGAACAACCAGTTGAATGTTGCGGTCGTGGTGCCCCTTGTGGGACAGGCTGGTTTTAAAACGGTCACATCCACGATATTTGTGCCACACTGCCGATTATTTCACACCCCGTCACAACCGACAAACTGTTTATCTTTTAAAAAACGTGTTGTTCAGTACGAAGTGTCACATTGCGTAGCAGAGGTTGAATGGAACTGAACGCACCCCAGATCTGGCATCGGTGACGGTGCATATATACGATATGCAGGCTGGGTCACCGTGGCGTCCCTCAGAGAGAGGACGATGCCTTGGGACGGGCAGAACACAAGCAGGGCCCCCCAAAAAACTGTCTGTCTGTCCAGAATTCTGTCTAAAATTGTAAGGAGGTTAATCTAAGGGATTATTGAAGTACGACATGTTTTGGTTTTTTGTGTAATTTGTGTAAATATACTGTCAATGTTAAAGATTGATTATGTGTTTGGATTTCAGAAGACAACACAGACAGAACCAGGTTAATACTACTGACAGACAGAAAAAGCAAGCAAAGCAAGACAGACGGACGGTTGAAGAGACAGATCAACAGACCAATTGGTCAAAGAGACTGACAGACACATGAGACAGAGAGAAGGACAGACACATAAAACAGAGAGACAGACACATGAAACAGAGAAACAAACAGACAGATGGACCAGAGAAAGAACCAAATAGAGTGGGGAGGGGGGGGGGGCTGGGTTGTTTTCAGAGGGAGTTGTTTTCAGTGGGAGTTGTTTTCAGTGGGAGTTGTTTTCAGTGGGAGTTGTTTTCAGTGGGAGTTGGTCTTTTGACGTGCAGGTGGAGAGACTGGGTGGAGAGGTCTGGCAGTTAAGGACCAAATCTTTAGTATTAACAGCACACAGACTCAACAGACAGGGCCCAGTCGAGGGGAGGGGTCGTGTGGTGAAGGGGTCTCCAAGAGGGAGAGGGGGGGCAGTGTGGTGAAGGGGTCTCTAAGAGGGAGGGGCCGTGTTGTGAATCGGTCTCTAGGAGGGAGCGGCCGTGTTGTGAATGGGTCTCTAGGAGGGAGGGGCCATGTTGTGAATCGGTCTCTAGGAGGGAGGGGCCATGTTGCGGATTGTGTTAGTCCAGGAACTTCCTTTTTTAAAATCACAATCCTCCAAAGCACAATAACGGTTTACATTATTTACAGTTCATTATTTGAAAATATGGTTAGATACAAATTCTGCCTTTGTTCTTTTAGCTGTTGTTCCTCCTGCCAACGCTTTCTGTCTTCCAAGAAAAGTTAATATCTAGGACACTATGCTCTCTTGGTGATATCTAGGGGATAATGCTCTCTTGGTGATATCTAGGGGATAATGTTCTCTTGCTGATATGTAGGGGACAATGCTCTCTTGGTGATATCTAGGGGATAATGCTCTAACCATTGTAGATTTCTGGTGGATAATTCTGTTATTGATATATTGGGGATTATGTCCAACTGTTGTTGATATCTATGAATAATGGTTTAACTATAATTGATATCTATGGGTAATGTCCTAGCCACTGGTAGTATTTAAGAGATAATGACACTGTCTATATGTTGACAATAACAGGTGCTGAAATCTAAGGGATACTGATTTAATTGTGTTTGGTATCTAGTGGGTAATGTTCTAAAGACTTGATGTCTATGGAATAAGGCCCTTACTGTTGTTGATATCTGTGAAATTACGCTGTAACCAAGGCTGATATCTATGAAATAATGCCATAACTGCTCTTGATATTTATGGATTAATGCACTAACCAGATGTTGATATATGGAATAAGGCCCTAACTGTTGTTGATATTTATGAAATAACGCTCTAACTGTAGTTAATATATACATGGAATAATGCTCTAACAGTTGTTAATATATATATGGAATAAGACTCTAACCATTGTTGATATTTATAGATTAATCCCGTAACTGTTGTTGATTTACATGGACTTATGCTCTAACTGCTGTTGATATTTATGAATAAATGCTCTAACTGTTGTTGATATTTATGAATTGATGCTGTAACTGTTGTTAATATATAATATATGTAGATTAATGCTCAAACCGTTATTGATATCTATGGAATAATATTGTTGTTGCCTAGCTGCAGTAGTCAATGGTAGCCATGGGGGGGCAGAGTGGAAGTTCTAATTGGACCATCAGCTGCACCTACAGCACAGCCAGGGAAAGTAGGGCGGTTGGCATAGCAACGGCTCTAGAAACATAGAGGAACGAGATGGGGGCTGAGTGGGGAGGGGGAGAAGGGGGAAAGTGGGTGAGGAAGAAAAGGGAGAGGGAATAGAGGGGTGAAGGCAGCAAACAGGCATCAACATTGAGAACAACCAATGCAGATAAGAATAGGATATATAACAGGTACCACGGGTGAGAGCCGCGCAGAGACACAGGAACACACACACACACACACACACAGACAGAAGACATACAGGAGGCAGGCAGGCGGGGCAGGGGTGAGGCAGGGGTGAGGCGAGGGTGAGGAAGGTTGTGGGGTTTCAACACCGTGACCTGTGATACTATCCTGTGTTTTACCTGACCAGCGAGAGAGGGAGGGACTGCAGCTCCAAGAGGGAGGGGAAACAGACAATCCACTCCTCTAGGCTGAAGAGAGATGCCAGAAACACACACACACAGACCCCTCCAACATACCCCCTCTCACACATGTCCCAATGCTTATTTCAACCCATTCATTATAAACCCTGCTAGCAGGCTAGCAATATCCACCATTCATTATAAACACTACTAGCAGGCTAGCAATATCCACCATTCATTGTAAACACTACTAGCAGGTTAGCAACATCCACCATTCATTATAAACCCTGCTACAATGCTAGCAACATCCACCATTCATTATAAACCCTGCTACCATGCTAGCAATATCCACCATTCATTATAAACCCTGCTGGTAACATTACATAACATGGGCTCTGCTGAAGATGGGTACACTGTATTCACACAACTCTACCATCACAGCATTCACAAACATTACCATCAATGCATTCTCACAACATTACTATGACCGCATTCACACGTATTTACCATCATTGCATTCAGACAACATTACCATCATTGCATCCACTCAACATTACCATCACTGCATCCTCAAAACATTGCCATCACTGCATTCACACAACATTACCATGACTTCGTTCACACATCATTACCATCACTGCATTTGCACAGAAAATTACACACTATAGTAAACTATAGTCAATTTCCACATCACATTAATTAACTAGAGAACCTTCACTGCATTCACATACCTTAGCCAATCTGCACTGCATTCAGACACACTAGTTAACCTGCATTGCCTTCACACACTTTAGTGAACATGCACTGCATTCACACACCTTAGACAATCTGCACTGCATTCACACACCCTAGTGAACATGCACTGCATTCACACACCTTAGACAATCTGCACTGCATTCACATAACCTAGTGAACCTGCAATGCATTCACACACCTTAGTGAACATGCACTGCATTCACACACTTTAGACAGTAAGCACTGCATTTACACACCTCATGCAATATGCACTGCATTCACACACCTTAGTGAACATGCACTGCATTCACACACTTTAGACAGTAAGCACTGCATTTACACACCTCATGCAATATGCACTGCATTCACACACCTTAGACAATCTGCACTGCATTCAGACCCTCTAGTCAATCAGCATTGAATTAACACACCCTAGTGAACCTATTTGGATTTCCAACCCTTATCTGCACTATAATCACACAGAGGCAATATTCACTGTATTCACAAACCTTAAGCATTATGCACTGCATTCACACACCCTGGCCAATCTGCATTGCATTCACACACCGTAGTCAATCTGCACTGCATTCACACACACTAGCCAATCTGCACTGCCTGATGGACATTCATGAACAAATAAATAACCCTAATACATAATCAATAAAATACAAAAAAATAAGGGAACACTTAAATCACAAGTCTCAATGAAGGAAATATATTAATGATCAAAATCTTTACATTGTGAAATTTATTGAGATCAAAATGACATGCAGGCTGGGTCCAACATGAACCTTTTGGCCGGTCCCCCAGATATAAATGATATAAATGATATAAATGATATAAATGATATAAATGATATAAATGATATAAATGATATTAAGTGGAGCTTTTGGCCGATCCCCCAGATATAAATGATATAAATGCTATGATATTAAGTGGAGCTTTTGGCCGATCCCCCAGATATAAATGATATAAATGATATGATATTAAGTGCAAGATAGAACATGTATTAAAAAATATAAATTAATATAAATTCAATGTTTAAAAAATTGAGGGCTTAACAATAACAAATTAATATTGTAATTCACTGATCAGACATAACCACCTGCCTAATATTGTGTAGGTCTCAGACAAACGTTTTTATGCTGCTATATTATTGTGCCGGGGGAGCAGGGCTAGTTCTCCTCCATAACTCTATGTTCTCCTCCTTAACTCTAAGGAATGCACTCTTTAACAACTCTCCTTGTCTCCTGTTGTCGTTCAACTTAGAAGGACGTGAGGTTTCGGCCTACACCTGTGGAGTACCAGGCCCGAGCCCTCCTGGTTTTGCTGCAGAACAAGCCGATACCTGATGATTCCGGCTGCCACGAGACTGAACCCCCAATCAACCCACCCTGGACTGTTCCTGTCCTGCCATTCTGATCATGCTTGTGACCTAGATCAGACATTTTAGAATTTATTAATTATTAATAGTATTCTTAAACATCACCCTGCACAGCCAGAAGAGGTCTGGCCACCCCTTTGAGCCTGGTTCCTCTCTAGGTTTCTTCCTACTTCTAACACATTAACTTTCATAACAAAATGTTGACTTGTTGTCTATTGTATCCCACCCGCTGACAGGTGCCATGATGACAAGATAATTGATCTACACTTCAAATAGTTTCTGTAGGTGTTCCCACATCCACCCCTTTCTTCTCATCCAAACTGCAAAATAAATAAATGATCAATTAACTAAAACGTATTGACAATAATACAGTAGCCAACTAGCTAACAAAACAATTAAACTAAATTAACAAGGTGGATAACGTGATATTTTGTGGGTACTGGGTAATATTTTATGATATAAAACACAACATGTTAAATCAATTTACTCACACATCCATTAGAAGTTTGACTAGAGTCTCGCTTTCTTGGCAATGCGGTAGCGCCAGACAGTTTTGTGCTTTTTGTCTTTACTGAGGGGGTATCCTGAAGGGGCAGAGGCCATAACATAACCTCCTCACTAAACTCCAGCCATGTTCTCGGAACACCTTCATTGCAGCTCTATCTTTCACAGAAATCATTGTTTTTGGTGGATGACATAACAAGGGGCACTTGCGTTAGCCATGGTAGGAGTTGTCTACTCCATCAGAACAATTTAGTTTTTCTTTGTTTGGGGCTCCACTCCCAATAAAAACCTACCTATGGTGGCTGGGTTATCTTAAACTGTCAACAGGCTTACCTCAGGTTTTATCTACTGTGTCACAAAAACGTGCTGTTTGATGACAGACGCAAATAATGTTACGTACTACGCACGAGTACGTCACATGAAGCGCTGCAGATCCAACAGATCGAAGTGACAGCAAGCCAGCTGCTTTCTCAAGTGTGTGTATGCAATGATTTAGTTCTATCTGCCAGTGTGTCGTTTGGTCTCCATTATTTACTTGCCAAAGACAAAATAAACCTGCATTTGGCGACTGGCGAGGGCTAATATTGAACTCTGCATGCAGGTCCAACTTGCTTGAATTTCATTGCGGCAACTCGTAATGTGGCTCAGTAGTGTGTTTGGCCCCCGCATGCCTGTATGCACTCAGTAGTGTTTATGTCCCCCACATGCCTGTATGCACTCAGTAGTGTGTTTGGCCCCCACATGCCTGTATGCCCTCAGTAGTGTGTTTGGCCCCCACATGCCTATAACAACAGTCAGGGTACCATTTGCTAGCACGTGCAACCCTCCAAGGACATGCCCCCCCTAGAACATCAGTGACCCTCCACCAAACCGGTCATGCTGGATGATGTTGCCACGGTGTCTCCAGACTACATCCCGTCTGTCACATGTGCTCAGTATGAACCTGCTCTCATCTGTGAAGAGAACGAGGCGCCAATGGTGGACCTGCCACTTCTAGCAAAACGCAAAACTTGAGAAGAATCAGTCTGGAAGGATGAGGACAGAAACGGTCTGTGGCCACCACCTGCAACAGTATTTCCCTTTTTGGAGGTTGTCTTGCTGTTGCCTCGCCAGTGCACAATCGCTTATGCATCTAACAGATTGATT
The DNA here is from genome assembly GCA_016801125.1 of Novumbra hubbsi. NCBI lineage: Eukaryota > Metazoa > Chordata > Actinopteri > Esociformes > Umbridae > Novumbra > Novumbra hubbsi. Next base: position 3,721 of record JACXGK010010284.1, on the reverse strand, counting down.
TTCCTGAACAGGTTGATATCCCTGAAGTTTAAATGACTTGGTGTTATACTGTGAAGATTGTGTTCCCCTATTTCTTTTTAGCAGTGTACACATACATGTTTCGGTTACAGTTTTTTTGCTAAGACTCATTTTCCACACAAAGCAAATGTTAAGCAATTCCTTTTTGCAAAACAGTAAACACAAGGATGTCGGCAAACCGGGACTGAGGTAAAACGAGAGTTCTGGGACAAAGAATCACAACATCAGAGAGCTGTAAAGCGAAGAGGAAGATGAGGAAGGGAGAAGAATACTTTGCTACCCTTCTTGAACATGTTCTTGTACATGATCTAGACATCAGAGTTGGGCTAATAGTACGGCCAAACTTGAGCTGTTTCACTGATGCATTTGTGTGAACTTTCAGAAAATAAGTAACTCACTGTAATGTTATCTGACTACTGTGCTGACCAGTCTGTTTTCTGTACCCTGAATCTGTCAGCATTAGCACAATCAGTGCAAAAACACAGTACAATAAAATAACACAAACCTGAGATTTGCATTCATAGTCGGTGTAATTAATCTAAATGTACACAGTTTCTACACTTTCACTTTCACTACGACAGAGAACAAACCATCGTGAGTAATGTTGTCAAAACAAAAAGCTTTAGAGACAGATAATAGATAACCGATAATATGAGACGCAGGTGAAAGTCTCTGTAAAGTTACACCTTTATAAAGGTACCAGAACGTAGATAATAAGGGACCAGTTTAACCCCCAACATGTGTCAACCACCGGAACAGTGCAGGAATTTGCTTCACATTCTTGTTTATAGGTTACCACCTCTCCCTCCACCCTTCCCACCACCTCTCCACCCTTCCCATCACCTCATCCTCCACCCTTCCCACCACCTCTCCACCCTTCCCATCACCTCGTCCTCCACCCTTCCCACCACCTCTCCCTCCACCCTTCCCACCACCTCTCCACCCTTCCCACCACCTCTCCCTCCACCCTTCCCACCACCTCTCCCTCCACCCTTCCCACCACCTCTTCCTCCACCCCTCCCTCCATCACTTTCTACGCGCCTCCCGCTATCTCCCCTATTGACATAATTACCCACAATTCCATGGTGCACATGCAGTCAGGGTACACGCCAACACGAATCAACAAAACATTTAAAATGTCCATTAAATCTGCCGTCACAAATCATCAGAAACGTTGGTGTGTTTTCCGAGGGGAAGTGTGGGCTGGAACACCTGTTTCTAAGGCAGCGGGCTCTGTGAGCGGTTCCCAGGTTAATGTTGCTAATAGTTAGCGCCGTTCTCAAAGCACCTCAATTGAAGAGCTTGTGTGTCTGAATAGACGACGCGCAGCCATCTGCTTTCCAGTCAAGTACCAGGATGTTCTGTACAAATTCCTGGGCTGCTCGTCTGAGGACCCGGAGGGACGGATACGCCACTGTTATCTGGGCCTCTGGTTTGCGCCGCGAGCTAACTGCCTCTTCTTTATGGCTGAAATCATCTAAGTACCTGTTTGTACATTCTCCATCAGCATCTGGGCTGCTTTCTCTGAGGACCTGTTTGGACTGGTGTCTGGTGCTCTGCATCCTGTGGGGGCAAATGTCTGTTGCCCTGTACCCTACTTACCCTACTACTTACCCTACAAATGTCTGTTGCCCTGTACCCTAATTATCAACCTCCTTTAGGGTTGTGTACTAGACCACAGAGTATCTGCCTGACTGGCTGTATGGAGCAACTGACTGACTGTATAGAGTGACTGACGGACTGCATTTAGTGACCGACAGGCTGGCTGTATGGAATGACTGACTGACTGGTGGGCTGTATGATATAAGTGACTGGCTGGCTGTATGTAGGTGTATATGTGTGGGGGTCTGTGTCCTGTATGTGGCTCAGCATTTGCTTACAGCTATTTAATACAGCAGCAGACAGTGTTTTCCTCAAGCCAGTACGTGTCTGGAAGAACAGGATGATCACTCTCCGTCTGTCTCTCTAATCTTTCCTGCCTTTCTTTTATGTTTATGGATGAGAGTGGATGAGAGTGGATGAGCAGCGTCTCCTCAAGCACTGCTGCCATGTCTCTTGTTCTGTCCTCTTCAGTGTGTAGATTGGGTTTGGTGTGTACGTTTGTGTGCTGTGAGTGTTCTCTGTTGGTGTGTGTGTTTGCAGTGTGTGCTGTGTAGTGTGTTCTCCGCCCCTTGTATCGCGTGTGGCAGTGTTTGCGTGTGTTGACATGAAGAGGAGTGTAGAGGCCCCCGGGAACTGGCCCCTAGGCGACCCGCAGACTCACACAGGCAAGGCTCCTTCCTCCATCTCTTAACAAGGAGACTTGTGGATTGTTTATGTGTGTTCTGCCGTCCTCCCTAGCTAGCGTGTGTGAGAGCCCACAGGGAACCGAGGCCCCTTCACCCCCCCCTAGCCCTGCTCCATCTTACTCCCCTGGGGACCAGTGGGCTTAAGCCGCCTCCTCCTGGGTTGTGAGCTGATTAGTCAAGCCTCCAAAGCCCCTGTCGCTAGCCAGCGTAGCATCACGACCGCGTCCCAGAATGCATTCTGCCTACCTACATAGTGCACTAGAATATTATACAAGGACCTGTTTAAAAGTGGGATAACCTACTGACGTTATGTCAGACCACCAGAACATAATTATTTTAAAACACAACAACGTAGGCATTATTTAGTAGAAAACAACATTGTCAGAATAATTTTATCAAATGCTTTTCATGAAATTAAATATACAATGTTTTCATTAGTTAAAATTAGCTTGTAACATTAACTAATGTTTGGAGCTTTGACATTAACAAGAACTAGCTAGCTAATGGTATTCTGCATCTAAAATCAATTTGGTGGCATAAACATTTTGACAAAATGTTTAGCTACTAATTATTTGCCTTTGTTCAAGATAGTATCTTGTTTTCATTATTATTAGTGGTAATATTAGTGTTCATAGTAGTGGTAATATTAGTGTTCATATTAGTATGTGGTAAGTGGTAATAGTAGTGTTAATTAACATTGCTGGTCACAAGGAACATTCACCTGAATACCAATTACCTTATAACAACCCTGAAGGCTAAATCTCATTCTAAGAAAACATTCAAACATGCAGAGAAAACGGTAATGCTAATGTGCTTCTGAAAAGCCAAACCCACTTGGTCTTTGATCTTTTGAAATCGCTTTTACCCTAAAGGCAAATGCTAATTCACAGCATGGGCAAGTATGCTAGCCATGCTAGCTCAATCAGCTGGGAATGACATGCTAACAAAGGATATCCTTTTGAAGAGCCAGACCGAAAGATCCAATAAAGCCATCCTCTAATGTGAACTATACAGGCTAGCAAGCAAATGAACACGACATCACTGAAATTACTGCAAATACCAAATTATTCAAACCGTTATAGTGCCCCCCAAGGGATCAGTCCTCGTCTGGGAATAAATATATGAATAGTCACTACCATGTCATCAGCTAATTCTAGCCTGTCATATCGGCCAGAAGTCAAGTTACATACTTCTTACTCCACATCTCCTCCCTTTTTTCCTCCCCCTCCTCTTCCATCTCCCCCCTCTTCCATCTCCCCCTCTCCTCCACCTCTCACCCAACCCTCCCATCTCCTCCCATCTCCTCCCCCTCCCCTTCCATCTCCTCCCTGTTGTCCTCCCTTTTGCGCCGATCTCAAACCCCCCACTCACATCTCCCCCATCTCCTCCCTCTCGTCACCCTACCCTCCCGTCTC